>MNCL01000208.1:0-221597 GCA_001932985.1 Proctacanthus coquilletti | reverse complement strand
GCTTGACTGCCTTATATGTTGAATAATATTATCGAATTTAGAAGCTAATTACCTTTTAATGCATTTCCGGCTTTGTGTACGAATTCCATTACCTAACTAAATAATTAGTGTAAGTAATATAATTTATTCTGTACAGATATTCATGTCCATCATATTTCAATATAATTTCAATATTTGCACTTTCATATTTGTCCAAAAAAATATATTCTTTAAATAATACTAAAGTATAGAAATAAAAAGAAAAACAGTAGTATCTATCTTTAAAAAAAAATTTGATTTTACAACTGACTCGCGTTGCGAATTGAACCCGAAATTGAAAATATGTGCAAAAGAAAAAATTCCTTTTTTATTTTATATTTAATTACTCTATTTATTTATAAGTGGTACAAATTGTTACCACCGAATATAACCACAAGTTTTTTACTATTTGCCTAGGTATTACAGAACTCCGTAGACAGTGGAATGAGCCTATGAAACTTATTTATAAAACTCGAGCCTAGGTATAAAAGGCAAGATCCGACTCTAATTTCAAGTTACCTTAGAAAACTTTGTAGCAAATTATAGAGAAGGGTGATCTCTATAGAATGTAATGGAGAAACGTTTAATTGATAACTCGTGTTTATTACAATTTTTGTAAAATATCTATTTTTGTCCTTAGATTCGACAAACCATTTAATTTCGTAGGTCGAACCCTTGAATTTGAAACAACACTGAATTTATTGGAATTCCATCTCCAGCCTTGGCTGGTGAATAAAGAATACTATCCATACAAATAAATATAAAGTTTTTAATTAATACAAAAGTTGTATAAGATAAGATATAACCTTTATAGGTTTTTAAAATCCTGTTGCGATTATATTTAACAGAGGAAATTAATTGAAAAGATATTCCTAAATTTTTGAAGAAAACTTCAAGCTGCTATAATTTTTCTAGTTTTTCTATAGTTTCGTGGAAGTATCACGTTATGTGCCTCTAAAATTCAAAGGAAAATATTTTTTTAAATTCCGACATTTTGGGGTTCAGCCTAATAACTTAATCTAACGTAGAAAAATTTTCCGTGAAATTATTTTAAAAGGTAGCCAATTTACCAGATTTATTTCCATGAAAAAAGAAATTTTCCTGTCACTGGAAATTTCAATTGCATAGAAAAATATAATTTACAAATTACTAAGACTAGTTAGCACTGAATTTGCCTAATCAATTTCTTAGTGTATTTTTTAGTTATTTTGCTCTTTTAATTAAACTTTTTGTTGCCAATATGCAAGTCAAATTGGTTTTGAAAAGAAATGAAGTGAATAAGCTCCCAGTCTCTTAAAAATTATAGCAATTTACAATTCAGATCATTTCGAGATTAAATTTTAACAATACTTCCCCTTTTAAATTGTGCTGAATTGGGATTAAATTACTTAAATTTTAATTTGCCACTTCGGAGAAGCAGAAAGATTTTTTCGTCGGATAATGAATTTCTTGAACGCTTTTAAATTGGAGCCTTCTAAGGGTTATTCAAATCGGAGCTACATTTTCGGTATAATATTTTTGGACGATATTTTTAAATGATAAGTCATCCAATTTTTAATGAGCAAAATGACTCTAGTAGACCGAGTTTCTCAAATCTCGAAAGCATATTTATCTTATACATCAACTGTTATAGAGCCCCTTTGTTCGTCTGGTTGGATAATACAGAATTAATTTACCTAGCAATTCTAATCAAGAAAGTTGAAAGAAAAAACGAAGAATCGATCGATGTCAGAAGATCTGAATAGGCAAAGTGGTCCTGTAATGAAATTTAAACTTTTTGACGTGACTCATTAGGAAGCATCGCAAAATTAAATTAGATAATATCCTTTAGTATGGAACGAAAGCATTTATGATACTTTTCTGAGGCGACGAATGGCTGGGAAGTTTTTCCTGGTAATTATGTAATTAAATCGGGTGTGGGTTGTTTGAAATTTTTAGATAACTATTCGGTTCTAAATTTTTACTTATTCTTCATTCTTACTACGCTAACTCAATTACATCTCACAACTGAACAAAGGCGTAAATATTTCTAAGGGAAGTAAGATAATATAAAAACCATGTTCAACAGCGTTAAATCAGAAACGCGAAAGGAATTATAACAGTCGTCTACGATAAAATAAATCATGACAATGATTTTAATTACATCCAGCGTCTAAAATTGCCGAAAAGACTACACGCCGTCATCGCGTGTCTTATCGGTATAATTAATTAACAGGGAAATAACGCACGCGGCGTCTCAGAGAAATAGACCTATTGAATAGTAGTTGATTTTACGAATTTGCGGAAAGGTATAATAAGTTTATCATCAGCCTACAACCGCTTATATCGGTTTTATTCAATTTGCCTATTTCCATCAGTATTGATCTGGATTTCATGAGACATCCACTCGAATATAGAAGCAGCCTTAAGGACGGGTACCCTACGTACCTCCTAGGTCGCGTGAAACACTTGTTGCTCAACCTGCTATCTATGTATAAATATCGCTTTGACTCAGGGACCTACAAGAGGCCAGGTGATATTCCAAATTGTGCTGACATTTGAATGTCTACTTGAGCCCGTAAATCTGTTCGCTTCCTAGGGAGGTGCTATAGAAATATCGATTGCTTTCGCACAGTGTGATTAGGATGAAAAAAGCACGTTCACCTGTTCTGAAGAGTCCGCGAGATTTATTTTAATTGTGCTTAATGAGATGCTAGAACAAGTGTTCCACAATAGGTAGCGAACGATGAGGGGAAAAGATAATTTAACCGCGAGAGCACACTGGCACCCGCGGCAATCCCGTTAAGGCTGTATATCAGCTTCACAACCACTGCGTCTTTAATATAAATTCTACCGCGCTGAAGAGCAATTAAGCTTAAGCACCGTGAGGCGTTTCATTACATTATTAACATAGTTGAATATGTATAGTTTTGTTTGCATATTAGAGGACTCACTCGGCTGGAGTGTGCGAGAATGCTTCGGAATCGTTTTCAAACCTCCGCGACCAACTTTGCAAATTTAGTAAATTTCAGTGGCGGCTCCTCCGGCCTAGAAGAGCCCCCTACGTACTTTTGTGACGAGGTTTGGTTTTTAATCTGCATGCCTGTGTTTTAAATAACTCTCCAATAATTTACTTTGGGGAATGTCTTAAGGACGTAAATCCCATTTTTGCTTTCGCAAGGAAGATTCTCTGAGTAGTTCTTTTGTTGTTTGAACTTACCGGATGAGTTTTAATAAATTACTCCACAAAAACGAAACTTACAACTCTCAAGAACAAGCAATTAAAGAGTAATAAACTTTAAAGTATTCCCGGTAAACAGAGGCTGTAATTGATTTATTCACTGAAAAAAAAAAAAAAATTTACACTTTAATTGTTGATTTAGGACGTATTTATGGCTTCAGCAAGTAAACAGTGGTAAATGGAAGAGCTTTGTAAATTGGAAAAGAAGAACATCAAAAGGCAAACAAAAATTGTCTAGTTTTAAAAATCCAATCAGGTTTTAGCACACCATAAAATTGAGCACCATATCTCTTTGGAGTAATTTAGTTTTGTTAGTAAAAGTAAATGGACTTAAGGCGGTAAAAACCTTTAACTCATTTTATCGTTAATATTCTTATAAAAAATCGAAATATTATTTTTCAAGAAAGCAGCGTTTTTTTCATTAAACACTATTTGAATGAATTTTATGCGGAGTGATTTGTAATTGAATGATTTTAAAAGCCTGCGTTACTAAACTAAATCATGATAATCATAAAAAAACGTTGTATACACTTTCCAATTTTCTCCGCTTTCCTATTCATAGAGTTAATCGAGTGGCCAAATTAAGGGCTCCCTTAAGGGACTCAACTCAAAACTAGTAAAATAAGATGGTCAAGTGCATGTCGCTCACTTCGGTAACGTTCTACAAAACCCAAGTCAGGTTTTTACCTCGGCACTCTTTCAGTTTCTTTTAATTTATTGTTTTTCGTTTTTGTTTTGGTTTTTAAACTGGAAGTACTCAATAAAATGTTATTACCTGACATTCTTTATGTTTTTAAAACTTATGGCTAGAAAATAAAAATGTACATATGCACACATTAGAAGCGACCTTCGAGACTCATAAGTCGCGAGTTATGCATCGAAATAAAAATATTGTTGTATGGTATTCATTGCATTTTAACTATAGAATTCGAAAACAAGTTTTTGGCAATTTGGTGTGAGCACATGAGCGTGCGTTTGGGAAATCTCCCAGGCGTGTGCGTGTGCGTATATGATTCGATTGACTGCTCCTGCACTGTAAGGTAATATTGAAAAATGAAAAAGGGATACATCCAACTCTCTTTCTGCCTAAAATTTTTACGTGCATTAGAACATGAAAAACCACGTTTTACAGGATATCAAGGATTTTATTCATTTTAACGAGGCCAACCTTAATTAAATCTAGTCTAGGAAAAAAACATCGTTATTTCTATAAAATTCTTAGGATTCACAATAATTGAATATTCTTAAGGAAATTTTAAAGAAAAAATACTTTCATTTATATTGAATTCCCTAAATGACATAATCTTGCTTCCTCAATGGATTCAAAATATTTTTATTTAATTTAATTACATACTTTTTGGGATATGGCCGCAAAAAAAGGATTAAATTTAGGATTTCATTTTGGCTACATTCATTGATATAAAAATTTCAAAGGCATTTACATTATTTGGAATCATATATTATTATATTATTTCCGCGAATGTTGACTTATCACTGCCACTGTCACGCGATAAGTATTTGTCAATATTAAAATTTGCCACAAGCGCCATTATTTAATTTTTGGTCACTTTCAGCGCTCAACTTGAAACTCTTTAGTTCTTTGCTAACAGCTCATGAGTTTGATCAACTCATGTGCACACATGTGCGATAGGAGCCGTACATCCCTAACGCACGTCTGATAAGATCGCACTAGCTCAAATGCACGCCTTCATGAGTTTTTTCAAACGCCTTATGAGATGTGAGCCGTTTAATGGCTCATGAGGCGAATACGTGCCAGATGAGCGTGCGTTTCCAAACCTTGAATTCTAACGATTTCAACGATACTCCGTTCGATTCAATTCGTACGTGAAACATTTTTTTATTCACCTTTCAGGTACTTCAAGACAAAACATATTTTTGCAATTTGGTGCACGTCTATCTTGTATAAAAGCAGATACCTGAAAATTTTCATCATAAAAAGTGATACAAAATCAAGAAATTATGAAGTTGTGAAGAACACGACAAAATTACAAAAGTTGCAAAAGTTGTCTACAGAATCTTAAAAACAATTGAGAGCTGAAGCTGTCGATATTTAAAGGGTTTCCGAAATTTCAACAAAGTGTAGCAAGTTTTGGAAATTGGTAATCAATTGTCCATGATTATTAAAGTTCAATTCATAAACTAACAAGGACTTTTGAAATTTCTTGGGCAAATTGTTTACCTTAAAAGTAAGCCTTATTTAAGTAGCATTATTATAGGATTTTAAGCTACCTCAGAGGTGCAATTTTGAATTATATAACGAAACAAAGAATTTATTGAAATACTATAGTGAGTTCACAATCCTAGTAATAGTTTAACGATTAAAGAGTAAATTTGCGCAGTTACAACTTCATATAAACAATAAATAAATTTAGGAACTTCATTGCGTGCGAAAAATATAATTAGACATCGATTTTTAAACATTCGTTCAAGTTGTTGCTTATTTCCCTAATTCCATCAAATAGGAAAATAATTTGATGCTTATTGCAAACTGCAATTATTTGTTAACCATTTAATTTTGTTGATAAGCTAATATTTCAAATATCTTGTACTTGTACATAGTGATGGAAATATTGAGGCATCGAAATTAATTAACATGAAAAGCGGACTGCACCAATTAAAAGCTCGTGTATCATAAAACCATAATAATTAGTTCCATTTGGACAATTCTTATTTATATATAATCAAGCCTTTTTCTCTTTACATACAAATGCAAATATGAGGCGAATGTGAAAAGGATGTTAGTTTTTTAAGAACTTAGCTAAGATTTCTTTTTATAAATATTCTTAGAATTTTGTGTTTTCAAATTCTTCACAAGTAAAAATATAGATTTATCGTTCTATTCTGAAAAGTTTAACTGCCAGTCAAGGCTTAAAAAGAGGGATATAAAAAGTTAATTACTTGATTTTCATGGAATAATAAATGGTGACAAATATACTTTTAAAATTAAATAATCAAATGCCTTTATGAAAGATTTAATAAATATAGTAAAAATTCAATATTTAATCATCATATCTTTCTAAATGTGGACAAAAAGCAGATGATTTCTTTTTTGTGGTACAGACTACAAACCCCTAAAAAGTGCTCTCAAGGTTTCGTAAAATTTTTCGAATTTTTTGGTAGGCATAAAACGAATAACATTAAATTGAGAGTAAAATTTTATTTCATACTTGAAATACTTGCAATAAACTATTAACGAGTTTAAAATCACAAGCAAAATATATGTAAAAGTCCAGGTTTATTTCAATGGGAAATTTACTATATAACATTTTATTAACCAAAATATGTAAATATTAAATACTATATAAAGTTCCACATATATTACGAATTAAAAACTGCGGTAATTTTATTATATTAAAATCATAAATTGAAAAGGTTGTGATTAATTTCATCTCTCTTATTATTCTGGCTATTTAATTGTAGCACTAACTGCCCACATGTTTGCCACAATTCATGAAATGAATTATAAAAAGTTATTGTAAATAGAAATATTACTTAACCTTATAATGAAATTGAGATTAAAATACATCTAAAATGTAATGAAGATTTAACAGATGGGATAATTTATCTTATAATATCATTAAGCTGGGCTGGAAATTAAAAATTTGACAAAATTGACTTACTTATGCCACTTTAGAGCATGTCATAGCAATCTGTCGAGCATTAAAATATTGATATGTATTGGAAACAAAAATTAAAATTTATAAGCACTTCAGAGCAACATGCTTTCAACAACAACACATTTAATGTGGTATGGTACCGATTGCGATTAATCGAGATCGACCAGAATTTACGGGGCTGTGCCTGACCATTTCTGAATATATTGGCCGAAGGCGGTTACCGCGGTAAAGTAATTGTTTTCCGACGACCTATCGAACTCTGGACCAGTGGTTCCTGCAGTATTCGGATGCTGCAAATTAAGCAAATAGGGGCAATTTCCTGTCCGTCGGTACCATTAAAATAAAATAAAATTTGAAAAATTTCCTCGATGATATGAAATTTTTCTCCATTCCTGTGGAACGTTATTATTTAATGCTTTATAAGAGGCGAAATCTCCCGGGAGGAAAGAGATGTACGACGATTTCTAATACAAAATTCATCCAAATGGAGATTATCAAAGAAAGTGGTGAATTTATTATTAAAAGAAGGATGGATCCTTCGAATTTCGGGAAGAATAATAAATTTCAGTTTGTTCCATTTGGCGAACGGGTAAAACAGGAAATTTTTTTAAGAAATACACTGTCCTTCGTGCCACCCTGTACGCATGTCCTTTGCTTAAATTTCTTGTTAGACATATAAATTGCGCTACCCGACCCCATTGCCATAAAATTTATTTATGAAAGCACTTACCTGTGTCCTTTAGCTCCACCTTTAGTGCACTCTTCTTCGCAGGGCCGAGGCCTTTATTTATGGAGTTGTTGCTCGGCTCTGAGCTTCCTTAATGAAAAGCTTCTTGGCACCGAAAGACAACAAGTGCTCTCTCACCTACATGCATTAGACACGGATGTTGGGGAAATAATATTGTTGCATCCTTCTTTGTTGCTTGCACCCTTACCTGCACATGCAGGTGGAAAGCAATGCTGCTCTTTATGACACTGGAAGGGGTTTATTTAGGCCCCCGTCCCGCTAGCCCGCTGCCCCTTTTAGAACAAAAGTTCTGTGTCATGTGATAGCTGCATAGCAACGACTTCTTCAGAGCATCGTACAGGTACAAATTTGACGGCACTGCTACTTTCGCATAAAAGAGCGGTATTTGCGCGGAGCTGGCAGAACGACAGCACCCCCGCTAATATTGTAGCAATTTTTAAAATGAGCAACTTCCGGGAATTTTGTAGTTATTCCTGTCTGAATAAAATCCGCAGCCTTCGAGTTCGAGGAATTCAGGAAGACGTTTAATGAAGTCCTCGCCTTAATTGGTTTGCACTAATTTAGCTCCCGCTGGGACGTTCGAAACGTTTCAAAGGATGCTAAATTTGGCTCACCAGTCTTCTTACCGTTTAGCCATTTAAATTAGTTATAGTCAGGCAGAAAACGTAAAGAACCGCGCAACATACAAAAATTCGAGATTTATTAAAGCTGGAAGGCCATAATGCAAAAGCAATTTCATTCTTGGAAAGGTGTCTCTACTGCAAGAAACACGTCTTTATCGCTATTTTGTTGGGTGTCCTTCAAGATGGGTGGCTCGTATGTAGCCTATCAAGTTTTCAAGCATTGTTGATTGTACTTGAGTCCTTCAGCTTCTGATCTGAGTCATAGGATTATTCTCTTCCAATTCTGTTCAAGATTGTAAATATAAAAAACATGATGCTTTTTCAACACTTCATTGATTTTATTTTATGGCCTCACGCGGAAGTGTTTCTCAACAGTGTCAGAAGGTAAGCATTGGAAATATATTTTTTTAAATTACTACGTAGTCGGCAGCTGCTATTGAGCCTGAGAATAGAAATTTCGACCAACTCTCTGTTGCTAAGTTGCGCTACTGCTCATCTATCGAGATCGAAACTATAAGTACGAATATGAATTACTATTTCGAACCCGAAATTGAGCATATAACTTGGATCTTGTCATTGCTTCCTTTTTATTAATATTATATCAAGCTGTGTACCTACTGTGTATCTACTGTTCGCCAGGTTTCCCTCTTTCTAATACGTTATTAGGAAAATATAGCAGATATTTATAGCAATTAATTCAAAAATTGCTATATCTGAGATGTATAAGAAATGAAAACATATATTCATAGCATTCTTTCAGGTGCGCCTGTCTCAACATTATGTTTCAGGATTTGAAGTTAAGACTTTTAACTATGTTTCTGTTTGCTTACCAAGGTACTATACAAGTAAACTAACCATATTTTAGTAAAAGTAATACAAAATTTATTGGTTGTTTCGCATTTCAAAAGAAATTGGTTTTGCTAACAACAAACATTTTAAATTCTATCTAATACTTTTTGTGTAAATTTGTAGTAAAAGAATGTTTTATTCATTAAAATGCAGTCCTTATACACATATTTTACTATTTATTTATGTTAAATCAAACAGGTGATTAAATAATCAATTTCCCTCATATTTCTGTTTGATAGCATAAGACTTAAACTATATTTTCAAAAAATCGTATCAGCTAGCAACCTTCAGTAGGATAATTCGAAGAAGAAATGCAGAATACTACATCGAAATTTTTATATTTTATATTTTTGAGAGATCGGTGCCTGAGATATTTTGAAAACTGATGAACAAATTTTTTTGTACGATTTTTGTTTCCACATCACTATCTATTCTAGTCAATCAGATTTTTCAAGAGCGAAAGTTGGCAATAGTACAAAACATACTTTTATAAATAAAATATTGAGAATTAGACTTATCACTTATTATTTACTTAAACGCGTAAATAATATTGAACTAAAACCAATAGATAATTTAAGACTTATACAAAAAATATTGTAAAAGTAAAGCCTGCAATCATAATAACCACTTCAAATTTTAATACTAATAAGAGTGAAAATGGGATGTTATTGTATATGTCCTTTAGTGTGAAAGAAGAGTTATAGATAAAAACGCAATTTACTAAAAATTTCACTCAATTTTTCCAACTTCCTTAAAACTATGCAGAGCTCACAAATTGCGTGATGAAGATTTACTCAAGAGAAATGATCTTGAAAATTCAACTTCAAGTTTTCTTTTTAAACTCAGACTCTATTAGTATAAGAAACACAATTGCATTTGTGAATTTCTCAACGGTTTTAGGTGAATCTCTATCTGGTTTATTTGCTCTGACTTAAATAGTTCCCCACTTTCGCCACTCCTCTTTTAGAAATTTACTATTCGGCCGAGGGGTCTCCCAATTTGGTGCATTTGAATTGGAGAATTTAGAGCACTAGAAATCGAAGCATTTATTTAAATCTACTTTCAAGAGATCCGTAGCGAGCCCGTGCAAGAATAATAGCACGCGATCTGCCTTGCAACTCCTGTACATGTGTGCATATTTTTTAGGTTGCCCAAGGTCCAGAGTCTAGACAATTTAGCTTACACAAGATAAACCGCATTTGTGTGAACGGCTTTATTTATTTGCGAACAAAGCCCATGCAATAAAATTAATTGTGACGATAAATGGAAACATGGAACTCTGCAGAGTTCTTTGCAGCGGGAAAACAAAAGTTCCAGTCCACAGTAGTATTTGTAGCAAAAAAAAAAAAAAATTGAATTCTAGTAAAACCCCATTAATCTATCTCGGAAATGACAAAGCTCGTTGCTACAGGACGTGCTTCGTCCTGCATCCTTCATAGGTCGAACTGATTGCAGGCTAAAAGCATTGCATATCAAGAATATGGGAGGTTTCTGAACAATGGGCTGATAGAATGACACGACTTAAAATGGGGCTCCGATATCGATATAAAAGCAAATATTGGATTGCCGGCAATATAAACACGTCGTCTTTCTTCTGCCGCTGCGATTTTAATATTCTTCGAAATTCAGCGATAAAAGGCGATCGCTATCAAAAAGATATATTAACATGCTACGTACGAATGAAATGAAAGAATTTGGCTATTTATTTAATAAGCAAAAGCTTCATACTTTTAAAGGATTTTTAAGGGTTTTCATTAGGTCCTCGTAATTAAATTCCAGGATTTGAATTTCAAAAAATTGCCCTAATCTAAGGAAGCATATTGTTAAAAAAGATTTAGAATTCCAAGTATGACCAATTATTTTCTTTTTCAATTTAGAAAATCACAGTTTAGGATTTGATTGATAAAATCTCTAAAAATTAAAAATCTAATTCAAAAATTCGTCCCCAAAACAAAAATACAATTTTCACCTTGAAGTTGGAAGTATCACTTTATGTATGTAACTAACAATCGAGCAATACGATTTTTTGTGTTAGGAAGAAATATGAAAATTCAAATTTACATATCAGAAAACAGATAACATCATGTTGCATGTTTTCCGAAACACGTCTGCATCCTATACATAAGCTCTATTCATAGTCAATATTTTCTAAAAATAGAAATGAATTTCTTGCAGTAGGTACGCTACATCATCGAAGATCAGCTGTGATTAATTTCTCCACTTAACTTTTCGTGTTGTGTACGGAAAATCATTTCCTCGCTCGTGCTAATGCTAATCCTTCACTAGATCAAATCGTCCCCGAACCAAATTTAATTGTGTGATAAATTTACTTAGCACAGCCAGAACAAATAGCTGGCGACACGCGAACTACTGTCGCCATCGTCTGGGTCTATCTGTCGACCGGGGAGATACCTATGGAGATAAATGGAACTCACCTGAAACGTCCAAAAGATAGCGTATCTGATGATATTCCTACGGTTATCCTCGAACTGCTTATCACGGCCAATTTTGACGATCCTGTAGAGCAGATAACCGGACAGACGAGCGCCCCACAGGCAGACAAAAATCGTAACCATCAGCTGTCGGCTGTCGTACGCCTGGAATCAGAACAGAAAAAACTTTTTAGGTCTTTCATTAAGGAGGTTTCCTAGCGGGCGGTATTTGCCACCTCCCCTCTCGGAGGGGGATGGTGCTGGAGAAGCAAATCAATAATTTATTCTGCAAAATCAGAAAATCTTGCGGGGCGTGGTATCGAGGGCACGGAAATAGTAACACTGCTTAGCTGGAAGTGTCGCAACAGGTGCCCAGTTCGCTATTTGTTACACCTCCGCTTATGCTTTTTCTGCGTTCTAGGCGCTGAAAGAGTGAAAGGGCGTGTTTTACGACTGACTGGGAGCAATTCCAGTGTTCTGCAAACAAATTAGACTCTACCACCTGCGCCACATTAAATCGAATTTACGGTCCCTCGTTAGGCGGATATTTTCATCCAGAAGTGGTCTTAATTGCCTTAATCCTGCGAACACTTTCTTCCATAAATGCCAATGCAGATTACATGAGATGCGGAATGCATAGAAGATTACATTTTCAGGAATAGGATAACATGAGAGTTCAGTATCGAATCTGTTGAATTATCGACCACGAAATAGTAAATTTATTTGCTAAATAATTAAAAAAATTTACCTTGAAATTACCTCAGCGAGAAGATTATGAGATTTATACCAAAAATTTTTATCGTATTAATTAATATGTCATATTGGCCAGTTGGAAAACACGTGAAAAGGTTGCTGAATTATACTAAGAAATGTAATATATATCAACTCCCTCTCCACAGAAAACCCGGTCGGTTTTTTATTTATAACAAATTTTCGGGGGAACAGTATTAACCTCACAAAATACAATTTCAAGAAAAAGGCATTTAAAATTAACTCTTGTACTAAATAAGGCTAAGGGGTTTTGTTGATGAATCTGAGTTCTCAGAATTGTTTACTGTTGAAACCACTCTTTTATATGTTTCACAAATTATTTCTATTCAATATAAGTCGTTATTTGTTTACGTACAGTTTGTAATTGATGTAATTGAATATATTTAAATACACATATTAGTTAAGCAGTATTTACTAGGAGATATACTATTAAAATTCCTGCGAATAATGTCAATTTGTTTGCGATTTACCTACGAGTACATACTGCGAACCCGAGAACAAAAGTATTCATTAAAACAAAGTTTAAAAAAACTGACATTCTTTACGAAAGGAAAATTTCATTTTTTTCCAAATGATTAGGAGAGATGTTAATGCGTTAATTGGAGATCATTAAACTTTCTTATTTTATACAACACTACTTGCTGTACTTAATAATATTTTTTAAATATGTGATGAATTGTGATTCAAATTCTATCTAATTTAAAACTTTTTTTTCATATTAAAGAAATAAATTCCAGATTTCAGTTTTTATTGCAGTATAATAAAGGTTAAATCTATTTAGTAGATATCATAGATTCAGAAATGCAAGTAGCAATTTTGTTAGAAACCGTCTTATTTACTCGCCTAGTTTTTTTTGTGTTAAGTGTTTTGTACGTTTACAAAAATGAACTGGAAATTTAAATTTGGTATCTCTGTAGACATAATAAATTAAAAAAGAACAAAGTTTTCAAAACTTTTACGGTTGACCAAAAGTACATAGATTCTTTGGGTCCTCGCAAATCGTTGTATACTACTTTCTCGTTGGGTACTATTTTTAACATCCACTTTATTAGAATAATTTACAGGCCTAAATATCGTCATGGTTTGTGGACATATAAAATTCCAGATTAATATTTCTGAAAATAAACCTTGGTTAGGCAAAAACCCCGAATAATCAAAATCCTTGCTCTCAAAAGCTTAAATTAACAAAATCTCGAAGGAGAAATCCCAACTCACTGATTAGTACTTCATTTCAATAATGAAGGACTTCAAAGTCATCGGCGGCTCTCGAGTCGACTAAGGTTAGCAAAAAATTTGCTCAGCTAATTCGGATACAGGTAAAATATGGTAAATGAGTACTTTAGTCCAAATACCAACAAATTGGTAAGCAGAACAAAGAGGCTAAGGCCGCATTCACAATTTTCTATTCGAAGAGTGTAGTTGGAACTTCAATACTAACGTCTTCTGTCTTTTCTCCATTGTTTCGCTTTAAAGTAAAAGATTCACGTTTCAAGCAAAGCTGGAAATCTCCCTTTAAAAGAGCATACCTACTTTTGCTTGTGCGGCAAAATTGTGTTTTTACGGCCAACACGACTCAGCAATTTTTCGTCCAGTTCTATGTACTACTATCTGTCCATCCTCTGAATCATGTTTTTAAAAATCTGAAACAAATCCTGCTCGTTTATTTTGCTTACCAAAAACATCATTGCACTCGTCTCCTGGGGTAGGACTCAACATCCCAAATGAAGTCATTTTACCTCAAAAAAAAAAAAGTTTTCAAAAGTTCCTCTCATTTAATAATAAAGCAAGGTGTCGAGAGAAAGTCTCCCATTTTAGTGAAATTTCCACACCATAAAAAACAATCCTCGTTTGAGCAGTGTACGTACAGTTTAAAAAAATTCCAAATTGTTGATTTCATCGAGGCAAACAAATTCGGAGTAGTGCAGAATTTAAATTTTTGCGACAAAGTTTCCAGCGAATCTGCAATCTTCCTCTATGCATCCTAGTGAAATGCTAAGGCTGCGCCACCATGACAAGCTAGTCGCAAGACGAACAAACTTTCCTTGAACTATGCCAAAACTTCCTTGTCGATAATTGATGGGATTTTAAAGACGAGGACTGGCATTGCCCAAAGCAAAATATGTTCCTTATTCGCGAGGCGCATAACTTGAAATGTAATTTGTAAGAAAGCAAATTCAAGCGAAAAACTAGTTAATAAATTGTTTCAGAACTCTCATTGCTATTCTCAGACCAAAAGAAGTATTATAGAAAGCCATAATTATAAATTAACAAAAAACTTAAAATATAAATTCAATTGTAAACTAACGCAAGTCTTAAGACGATTAATCAATTCTTAGAATATGTGTAAACTTTAACGGAAAATTTGGCTTTTTAAATGAAAATAATTTCTTAAAAATGATAACCAAATCATAAAGTGTAATAGGGTGTTACAAACTAAAAATATGTTTTTTGAGCATATTGGGAAATTGTAACATATAGTTTAGAACAATCGCTGTTTTAAACTCAGTGAAAGTTTATAGAGAATCCTAAGAAAGTCTTAGTTTAGAAAATTGAATAAAAATTAAATAAAATCTAAAGCTAAATTCACATAAAGAAAATTAGAAATATTATAAATTAAAGTATATAAATTAAATTAAAGGTGTTTAATTCATACAGATTAATTTTTCAAATCCGCTTATTGTGTAAAATAAATGGACTGGTCACTAATTCAAAAATATTTACCTTTAATAACAATTTTCAGCGTAAGTGCCCATTGCAATGAAATTAATATTCTATAATTCTCGCCTAAAATTTTGTTTGATATATGAAAGAAACCTAAAAGGCTTCATAAAAGCAAAATAAAATTTCATTGACAATATGCAAAATCCATTATGTATAAAAATTGCAGCGAATTGTAAACTGAAGACAAACATTGAATTTGCAGACATTATCAATTATCATTGAATTTGCAAACAAACAAACAAGTCCAACATAGGATCAAACTGACGAGTATCATGCGAACAAATAAATGCAAGTACCTATGGTCTTTTACAGGTATTCATCCATAAAAAATAATTCTATTGTATTTAGCTTATAATGCCATAAAAGTATTACTAGATTAAAACTGCGAAACTTCGATAATTCGAAATTCAATATTTCTAAATTTTTGTTAATTAGAAGTTTTTTAAAGGTTAAATATAATATAAAAAATTTTAGCAATTCGAAATTGCCTCAAAAACTCAAAGAGCTTTCATCGAAAATTCCTCAATTATTACTACTCACTCAAAGAACCATTGTATTTAATTATGATGCGATCACTATTTTTTATTTCAATGAAGTTTATTACTCACAAGTTTATTAAATGAACACCTATTTTTACTTATTTAAACTTTTTAAAAGTTTGTACATTTTTCTAATGTTTTTGGAGCTGAATAAAAAATTTTAACTTCTTATTTTTTCTTGAGTTGAAGAAGATTTTTGGAATCAATTTTATATGACCTATTTTTTATATAATTGCAAATTGGTGATTTTATTATTTTATTTTTTTAAAACCAATGAACCAATTTTTAATTATAATTAATTCAACCATATCACCTATCTATTAGAGAAAATTATCTTTGGAGCGACCACAGTTTATCCCTTTAAACCCGCTTAATTGCTTTTATCGAATGAATTCCCTGGAATAGCGTCTTAAAATTTTTGCTATAGAAACGATTTTATGTTTTGTCACAGAAATACAAAGAAGCCACAAAATTTCTGAAAATGTAATCTGAAATATACTATTATACTGCCTCGTGGAAAGGGAAATTTATGAGGTCAGTAACTTGACGTTCCCTTTAAGCAGAGAAGGTCATAAGGGATATCCATAAAACCCCAAAAGGAGGTTTACATCTCTAAAGCTAGATCATCTATTAAAGAAATGTGGTTACTTTCCGAAATGTCCTGCACATACGTATATACATTTTACTTCATATCATATAATTTATCATCCAGAACAACCCATAAAAACTGTCAATATCATCCATCCAAAGCTGTTTTCCGTGGGCATTGTCCCGGTCACGTAAAGTTGAACAGTTTGGGGAAAATTACATTTTTTAGGTGCGCAATCCTGCAGTTCTCACGTCTTACTTCTTACTTCAAAGCTAGGTGTAGAACAGCCTTAAATGCAATAGACCGAGGTAAGAATTTCTGCACGAACTTAATAACGTAAAAGCAAAAACCCATTAATATGAAAAGCCCTGACCGGCTTCCCGTACCCGACACCCATGTCGTGTACTAAGTTCCAGATTTGCCGCATACGGGTATTCACAGAACCTCTGCAAGACCTGTGTGGAGTAATTTACCCCCTTTCATCCTAATTTAAGCGCGTGTTCCCAATACATTACACCGGTATTAATTATTCGGGTTCGAGTATCCCGTCAGGAAGGAACGCTATATTGATCAGGGTTTCAGAAGCTCACTGTCGGAGACCAACACAGGAGCTGCATCCTATTCAAGATGCTTATCGCGCCGCAAAGGAGTCTAAAGTCAGCGATGTTTTTATCTCATGTGGGAGCCTCAATTTTGTTGTCTTTACAGTCGCCTGGACCTTTATTGGTTGTTAAGAGGTTGACAGCTTTGATTGGCCTTCGAAGCTGCTCCAACGTGAGCATTAATCGATACTCTGTGCCAAGAAAACACAATGGTCGGGTAGAAGGACCTATTAAGTATGATGGCTCCTCGTTGCCTTTTGACTTAGCGCATCCCATCCTCTTACTTTAGTTGATGTTTTTGCGAACGAGTCCTTCAAATGATGTGTGCTCCATCGAATCGATATCTCCTCACAGTCCATGAGGATTTCGAATGGTAGTGAAAAAATCAAGAAACTTCGGAACGTGTAATAATCAAATACTCGTACATATTTCACCGCACGCTTGAGTGATTCGAAAAGTTGCCTCCTTACACAGCAGAAAATTTTTCTCATCGTCTGTTCATGATATATAATGCGATTCATCATCTTGTTTGATCACCAACAGTAGAATTTGATATGGGAGGGGCCTAACCTAACATGGTTTACCTTTCCTAAAAATTGCACACCATTTATTATTTTAGAGCCTTCGACCAACCTCGCCAAATAAAATAAATTCTAGCTTTCATCACAATCTCTTTAATGTCTTGAAAATTCCTTTCAACATTCTATTCTGTAAAAGAAAAGCCTTATCGACATTTGTCTATGAATTAATTAGTCTGGTTATTTGTTGATGAGATTAAACTGGTAAATATATCCAATAAATAAAAGGAGTTAAATTATTTATTATGTTACTATGTACGACGCCCTTTTGGAATTCATAAAGCTTTTCTGTTTAAAATTTGATGTGTATCTTCTAAAATGCCAACTAAATTTCTTTAATAAACGTTTATTAAAAACAAGTTCTTGATTTTAATCTTATGTCAAATTATTTTGGAAAAATCCTGCATATTTTTGTGTATAAGACATGTACAATAACTAGAAAGAAATGTTAAAATAATTAATACTCCAAAATACTGATTAGTTAAAGGCATGACCGAACTATTTTAAGAATTAAACTATTTTCATTAAAATGATTGCTACAATCAAAATTAACTTTCTTAATATTTTCCTGCACTTAGACGCATAATTTTTTAAAATTTATAATCCTCCTATTTAATTCTTTGAATTCTTTTTAATTAAGTTGTTCTCAGTAAGGAAACAGGCGTTTGGCTGAGCTGGAAGCATGTTTGAAGTGTAATCCCAAAGCTACAGGTTTTAATTTAAATTAAATGAAACTAATAATAAAAAGCGCTAGCTGCTTCTAGGGTATCTGAAACTAATTAGTTCTAGGGCTAGTAAATGAATATTTCATAAGCTATTTTTACTAATTACATTGGACTGAAAGGATTTTTACTCTGAATAAGCAATATATGATTTCACCAAAATTTTTCCCACACATTATTGATGAAAAACCAATACCAATACTGCACCTCATCAGGTTTCGAACACAATTTTTCATCAAATTTACAGCAGAGTCACTGCAAAAACATTTTATATTTTATAAATATTATTTCTATTTTTTTTTTACGTAGAACACAAACTTCGGAAAATTTTAGATTTTATATTCAATAATATCGTTTTCAAAAAACAAATTTACCCAACCGCCAAAAGAAGAATTATTTTTCGCCTGTTGATATAAACTTACGGTTTAGCCTAGCAGTCAATCTGATCTGAGCTTTATAAATCATCAAATGGAATCGGCTCAATTGTAGAGAAGAGAAGAGATCACTATTCAATACTACAACTTCACCAAAGGTTACCAAAGGTTAAATGTTAGCTTGGGAGGCTTATCCAATGATTGTTTCTGGCGGCTAGGTTCTCATTTGAAATTATCCATTAGTATAAGCAAATACATTAATACTGAAATAGCCAAAATCAATTGCTTTTAGCCACCTCCTTTGATGCACTACTCTCAAATTGCAATCAAAATATTTAATAATGGAGAATATTACGACCTACTTCCTGGCCTTCGGTTTGTAAAA
The DNA here is from genome assembly GCA_001932985.1 of Proctacanthus coquilletti. NCBI lineage: Eukaryota > Metazoa > Arthropoda > Insecta > Diptera > Asilidae > Proctacanthus > Proctacanthus coquilletti. Next base: position 202,788 of record MNCL01000208.1, on the reverse strand, counting down.
AACAACACACTCAAATTAATTAGATGTTTCTGAGCTGCACGTAACAAAACCACTTTGGCATGTAATCTTACAACGCTATTCTTACGACGCATTATATGTAAGTGCAATTCTGTGTTCTTCCTGTAATTTGAATGTAACGAAGCAAAATGTCTGGACCTTTCCCAAAACCATTTTCTTTTAATTATCAAATAAAGAGCACCAGCTGTTTTAAAGTTTTCATTTAAGTAAGCTCTGTACTGCGCTCCAGGAAGAGGGAAATTAAAATCCATTATAATAGCCCTGACAAACCCGTTTCTGTAGCAGAAAAGGGTTTCTCTCCAGACACCGAAAGAATTGTGGCAGCTTTAGTTTGCAAGTTAGCACAAACAAGTCTGATGGTCCCTAAGGACGTGTGTACTCTTGCAGACTGTAAACGGCTTTATGAAAAGCAATCGATTAGTCCTCTATGAATGAGAACGTTGATTTGGGTGTTGAGAGTCCCGTCTGCATTTAAAAACTTAATGCCCTAATATTTCTCCGCCTGGGAGGCTATTGAAGCGATGTCCCAGATGAATAGTGGCGTAATAGACCAATGAAGGCTCAATTCTCACACAACTCTTAACTCCGTCCTCAATAGACGAGCCCTCCGGCCCTGCATGCTTACTTAAGTCCAGGAGATATTTTAGTTGAGTTTACTGTTCTACTGCTTCCCGTTCTGGGATGGAGGCTTATCGATAACATTTTTATTTCCTTAAACTAACATAAAACCTAGCTCGAAGCGTATGCATGCCGCCGAATGGATTCGATTATTTATTCATGCCCTGAGAACATGCCCGGGTGCCACTGTGCCACTGTACACACTCGTTTAAACGTGATGCGTGAGCCGTTCCTTGGGCGTGGTCCAGCTTTTGTTATAAATTGATATCCTTTGGGTTCTCCACAAATATTTGGAAATCGAATAGCTAGGATTATCTTCTGGGGGCATGTTTTTCGGAAATATGCTCACAAATTTGTAAAGGTCCGTTTGTCTGTTACTTGTGTATTTTTAATTAAAACTAATTATTTATATTACGACTAAATATTTGGCCATAAAAATGTCTTATTTAAAACGTTTACACCATTACAAGCGCCCATTTGCTGTTTCCACAGATCCCTATATAAAATATTTATCTATAATCCTTTACGACGACCCACAACAAACCCTAAAGTTAAACGGGGCCTGTGCCACTCATTAGATTTGGGGTATAGATTCATGTAAAGTTTTTAAATTTTTACAAGACATTTTTCGAATTTAAATTTACATTAATTTTTAAAATATTCTGTTCTCATATTTGAAAATTAATTTATATTTACATACTTAACAAAAAATAAATTAAAAGTATTTAAAAATGTAAATGAAAACTAAACGGCGAAGATTCGAAACCCAACGTCGAACGACATTTAAAGGAAACTTATATCATTACAGGGCATAGCAAAACACAGCCCAAATATGGTCGAAGGTGGATACAAAAGTTTGTAAAGTAATATGTGATAAGACTCAACCATATCGAATCCACTTAAATTTCAAAAATTTATTTTGAAACAAAAACTATTTTTCTCCATTTTCAACTTTACCAATGTAACAAATATATTTAGAGTCCCAAAGTACCACTCACGTCAATATTTTTTCTTTTAATTTAAATTCTAACTATATTTATAATCCGTTAGTGTCATAATTATGTAGTTATACTATTTAGAAGAACTAAATGCGATTTACCTACATACATAAGAAAACAAATTCATGATTTTTCGAGAAAAAGCGTTGTGCAAATTGTGCCTATACTTATAACAATTTTAAATGGCTTCCCATTTCCTTTCCCTTTTCCTATTAGCTTAGACTTTATTTTGCATTTTCAATATATTACAAACAAAACTAGAATGTGTTGCACAAAGTAGTTACCTTCTGCTTATAAACTCGAAAGGATAGATTGCTTTTTTTATATCTATCTGTTTCCGTAGTATGTAATCTTGTATGTATGTAATCTGTATCTTGACGGGATTTGTACAGGTACAAATTTTTGATTGCATGTACATACATACATCCACAACGTTCTAGGACCCTAGTATTCTGATATGTTGCGCTAAAAGATTTACCTTTTATGAGTTAATGCTTTGTAGAACTTCAAGAATATTTTAGTCGAAAAATTTTCCTATAATCTTAAAAATTTCTGAAAGTCAAAATCTTGACTTTATATGCGTTTATATGCGTTTTTTCTAGAAACTGTTTCTTTTATTCAAAACGATTAATCGATAATAATAATAATTACAATATATTTTAAAAAATATGTCATTAAAAGTGAAAAAAATATTTTCATTATCAAAAATAGTCGTTTTTCAAGGTTGAATGGCTATTTTAATAATTTTAATCGAGTTAAAGCGATAAGCTTTCTGATTATAAACAATTTTGATTTCTTGATTTCGGACAAACTAGACTGGATCATGTCCACCGCCGGACCGCTGACTCACCGGAAACTAAATCCCCAAAAATGACGCACTTTTAGGCCTTCATCCCTTAAATAAGTAACAAAAGTTTAAGCAAGTGCTAATATGTATAGAAATAAAATGCTACATCGATATTATTAAGCAATAAACATAGTTGGTTTGCTGAAAGCTTTTTAAGAATGCAAGTTCTATCTATATTTGTTGGAATAATGATCTACTCAAAACTTGTTCGTGACGTATAAGAACCCAAAAATATTGGAAAAAAACTTGGGATTAAATCCCTACTATTTATCTACCTGCTTTTAATCTGGGCTTACTCAAATCTCTGGTTATTTATGTATCGCATCCTCCTAACTGAAAGCAAATTCGTGTGTATTTGATGAATCCTTTAAGGCGCTTAAAGGAAGTCGCAACAAAGCATCCATTAGTATCCATTAGTCCAAATTTACTACGACTGCATCGAATATAGTAAGAGCTCCCTAGATGCCATTAGGGGTAGGTATTTTCAAGCCCCCGAATAGTTCTAAAGTCCTTTCGATTGGTATATTTCAGGCATTGTCTGGGACACTGGAACTGTTCAAGCTCAATTTAATTTGACTTTTATACGGCCAAATGTCTCAGCCGCACAAAGCCAACAATCATAATATAGCCCGAGTGAGAAAGTAAGTACGAGGCGTTCCAGAGGCTGAGGAGACAGTCATCCAAAACAGAGCGCTGGCACTGTTCCAGGGCGTGCGATTTCTTTGCAGCCATATCCGCGTTGTCGGGGGTCTCGAATTTGCGGGAACAAAGAGATGATGGAAGGCGTGAAATAGCGAACTTTTATCCGGGGGCTCAGAAGTGGCGAAAATTTTGCATTTTGCTATTACATAAAACCCCAATACACCCACAGCCATCCTTCGAAATAGGCTGAAAATAGTTTGGCTAAAGCCACAGGCGCTCTATCTGTATGGAATGCAATACGGCGCCATTTGTGGGCCATTCTCTAGTTTTCCATCTCATAAAATTGACGACAATTTGAGATTCCCCAGAGTCAATGTTCAAGCAAATTTCATTAGGTTCTATTTGGTTTTTGAAGACTTATTCAGTGACCATAATTATTCAATACATTCTAGAGTTGTAAATTTAAAACTGGCCGCCTTTCGGACTGTTTCTGGTGAAGACAGTGTAGGCTGCTGCTACAATTCGGGCTGAGTTCCAGTAATACCAATTACTAAATAAATTCAGTACGTCGACAACAAATTTATTGTAATGTTTTCTTTACACAACGTTAGTTATGTTTATCTTAAAGTTTTAAAGTATTTGTGCGCCTAAAACTGTATAAATTCATTTAAGTACACTAGACTAGAATGCATAGGTAATAAAAATTATCTCTCTGCTTAATATAATCGTTAATTCATCCATAAAGTATGGATCAAATTTGTTTGCTCTGAATATTTTACACAAGAAGCTTTAATGTATGTACATATACGACATTAAGCAAAAAAGTAGACTTATTTTTATATTTTATGTAACTTACGTGTGCATATACTTTCTTTCATGTGTACAGATGATTACGGGGAAATTGTTCAATCCCGTGTAGAACCTATACGACTTCAAACGTTTTGGCAAGGCCGTCGAGGATAATCTCATGAGTAATGCATGCTACGCTATCAAAAGTTTGCAAAAGTTCATATGAAATATGACACATAAAAAATTAAAGATGGGATTTACAAATTAAAAGTAACCTTTTAGGATTTTGGTCAACGTATTTTTCTAAACAAGCATTCTACTGAAATCATGAAAACATAAACATGTAAGATTAGAGATTGAAAAATATAATCGGACCTCACTTCCAATTTTGCTTGCAGTGTTCGTACTTCTAAGAACTGTAAAAATTATCGAATGCTGTTCAGTCTTTCTATTTGATATAATTAGAATATAAATTGAAATGTTTGTACACTTAAGAATTTTCTTACGCAGCAGACACATTCCTAAAAAATACGAGTAATAGAATTCATGTTAAAGTGAATAAAAATCGCTTTAAAAGAAATATTTATTTTAAAAAGTAATATATTTTTTTTAATATCCTAATTCACGTAAAAAGAAGTTTAAGTGTATTGTACTTTGAGTTATAAATCCAATATTGGGCATTCTGAATAAATTACTGAGTGTAGTACTAGTCTTATATTACAATGACAATATACCAAATAAGAGAGCGTGAAGATTATGTTGTAAACACTATTATTACCTTCGAAATTGTAAATTTACTTCTCAATTTACTTCATACTAAAGCAACGTGTTTTCTGCAGCGAAAAGCTAAAAATATTGCAGGCTTTGAAGGAAACATACAACCCAAACTGTTTAATTAAAAATAGTTAAAGCTTCAGCATTTCTAATCAGACTATTTTTAGACACCTTAGACCTGAAATTCCATACTCCAGCGCTTCTTAATTAAATGGTTTTAAAAATCTATTTTGATTTTTATTATTTCACAACAAAAATCATAGAATATCGTACAAATGTTGCTGTGGAATAGGTCTCATAGGCTTTTCTTAGTTATTTCACAGAGAACTGGTGTAAAGCCAAGATCGCGACGGTAAATAAAATTCATAATCGTTTGATCAGGTTTATTATTAAAAGATAAAGAAATCGTGGCTTGCGTTCCATGTTTTATTGTTTCAGTTCTGTAACATAAATTCGTCCAGCCAATTTTGCTCCGGTATTGGAATCCCTGAGAGAATAAGAATGCTAAGGACAACGTTATTAAGGTTGGACCAGAGTGTCCATTTGAGTGCAAAGGGGGATCATACGCGTTTGTTACCAAGTCTAAGCAGGCTACTATAAAGGACAGTGAGCCTGCCGGAGAAGACGACTGCAGTTCCAGTCAGAAAAAGAAAGATTAGCGGTGTATTTCCAGGAACAGGGTTTCGGGCAGTATGTGATAAATTTTATTTTATGGAGTAAATTAAGTGACTAAATGCAAATGAATATCAATCAGTTATTAATCTTTTGCTATCGTAATGTCGCAACGTAAGTACGGCGACATGCCAGCGCGTCTGGACAAATCTGAGAATCACCTCCTATATTTTTTGAAACATTTCAAAATGTGGAAAATATTGTAAATATTTGTACTAGAAACGATAAATTTCATTAACAAAATTTTAAGCGTTGAAAAGCAACATATGAAAATTAAACACAAGATAGATAATATTAAACTAATAGCACCCTTGCTAGATAGTCTTTATTTTAGCCCTTTGATTGCTAGACTCTGCAGTAACCGCTTCAAACAAACGTGTAGAGGTCTAGGTATTATGTCTCTTAAGCAAACGTCGTTTACGGAACGTTGGGTCCACTGAACCGTTGGCTTCTTTCCATAAGACTCTTAAACAAACACTGAAACTAAAATTTTTAGAATACAAAGTCTCTGGGAATAAGCACTATTTCTGTGACCGTTGTCCTAAAAAGCATATTAAATTAACCGATGTCAACCCTCTGAAAAACGGCAGCTCGATTTAATAAGTAGTACACCTGTACAGAACTAACAAAGTTTGACTATCACCTGGAGGGCAGGTACTCGGAGCTATTCACTTTGTTCAGGAAACCATTGCTAATGCCACTGAAGTCAATGTCAAGTGTCCGCCCCAAGAAATCCTAAAGAATTGTGCTGCAGTGGCTGCCCATGCAATGTGGGACAGGTAAAAAGTACTGATGTTTTTTTCAGACGAGTACCTCTCTTATGCATTAAATAAAGGATGTGAAAGCCGAAAGGCAAAGACAGTTGTACTTACCTTCACAGTTCGATCGATTTGGCCGAGAAAGAACGTAAGCAGAGCAACAATAATAAAGTTGACTCCGCCGGCGAAATCGGTGAGCTTGTCTAGTTGAAAAACAGAGTTTACTAGAAAGAAGAGCACTTGCATCACAACAGTCACAATGGCGCTTATGGCGAAGTGGTCAACGTCCAGAATGTTGACTGCCATTTTCAACAGATATCGAATTCTACAGCTTCCGCTAGACCACTGGGCCGCTTCGGGTGGCCTAGGCCTACACTGGTTGGTTGCTCCTCACAATTTAGATCCCGATTTCCTTTGTTTATCCAGACTACCAGAGCGCGAATAGATCTTCCATGCATTATGCATTTTCATCCCAGGTCGGTCTTGCTGCATAACAGTCGAAAATATGCTAGTGGAAGAATTTTGTATTTGTTTGTAGTTTATAGTCCTCTTAGTTCCAATGGAATATTAATTTGAATATAAGGGATTTTGCAGAATGAGACAATTTTATTTAAAGCGAAACTACTGCGGTGCTCTGCTGCTACTCTTCTCTCGTCTCTTAATCATGAGCAACCATAAACGACTATTACACACTCGAACGTTAGAACGAAAGGTATTGCTGGAAAAGTTACGGATAATTTAATTTAATCGTAACAACTTAATTGAACTTAAGTGATTAAAACCATTTCTGTTGTATCCACTGCACTTTATTGATCACCATTCATACATTATTTTAAATTTTAATTTTAACTATTGGGAGCAATTTAGAGGAATAGGGTTTTTATTTATTTTTTTTTTGTTGTCGAGTCCAAATGGACGCACGATCCGGTTAAGGGTTAAAACTCACTAATTTTGTTAAAAATAAATTTTTTAAAAGATACATAAATTTTTTTTACAATAAATTTTAAACATAAAAATAGCAAATAAAATTTCTTCACACTACTTTCAATTTTTCATATCTTTCACTTCATCCATGGAATAGACTGGGTTGCTTAAATATTAAACTAACAATAAATAGACAAACAATCCAAAAATAGTTCTCTATCTTTTAAATGAACATATGGTCGTTTTTTTAAGGGCTATCCAGTCCTTTTCTTCAGATTAAATAACAAACAAAATAGAATATTTTTTTTTGAATTCATAAGCAAAGCAATCAGAAAATGTCCACTGTTAAAAATTTTCATTTCAAGACAGGTTAAAAGACGGCCTATTTTATTCACTTATTTATTCTACATTTGATACTCTAGAATATCACTAGTTATAGGAGTTTATCCTCGTTTTAATAAGCATTAAGTTTTCTTATTCATAAGCACTTGAAACTCTCTTATATATGCCTGCGCTTTTTAATTGTTCCATCTTCTGAATCGTAGGAAAATCGCTTGAAAATTAAACAAACGGACAGAAAAGCTGAGAGCAACCTCATTTTCACGTTAGTTTCCAAAAATACCACAATAGATGCGCAAGACTTTTTCAAACCTTCAACAAACATTTCGCTTTGTTGAAAAAACGTTGCGCAAACTATGTTACAAGTTAAACTGCTCTAAGCACTCTACAAACGAATGCATTTATACACAATTATTGCGCCCTTAAACAATTTTCTCTTCAGGTAAAAACAATTTCACAAATTAAACTTTCTAAATGTGACGTGGTGACACGGTGCTAGGGAAGGCGTCCATTTGAAATAAAGCTAATGTGATGCATAAATTGACGTGTCCTCAAGCGAGGGCGTACACTGATTGTGTAGAAATAGAATCGAGATGAACTTTTTAATACGTGTCGCCTGAAAAGTAACATGAAAACGCGAGATGTGGGTTGAATGAATTTTTTATTCAAATAGAATAAAGTACATACAAGCACCATACCGTCAGAGATTGCGTCTCCTCTCATGACTACATCTCACTTCATACCTACGGAAAGTAAAAACTTCTAAGGGGCCCCGTTGTATGGACGTAACTTTCTACTCAAAACATGCGTAGACATTTCAAAACGTACACATATAGCCATATATAACGAATAAATGGGAACTAGCAAACAAATTTCATCTTCGTTTTCAAAAAAATTTTTCTTTGAGCAATTTACTGATTTTTCTAGCGTTTTATAAACATGTGAAAGAAGAATGCTAAGAAGTATTCATCAGCACGCTTTAAAAGCATCAGAGGAATGCACAATATACGCATTTGTTTACTTTTTTAATTCTATGACAACACTATATGAAATCAAGAACACTCCTATGTGTTTAAAATTTTCCCTTAAGGCTATCCTCTGCTGCTAGAAAGTCCCAGCGATTGGATTATATGCGCACTTGAGTCTATTATTAACTTACTTGTAAGCAGATAATGTGACAACGCCTTTACAGAAGAACTAGTAACTATTACACAACTATTCAAAGACTTGTAAGCTTTTCACAATGACACTACAAGTTTTCAATTGCTGTGCGGTTATTAACTTTCGCACTTCCACGTGGGGTGTGGGCATATCCCTCAACCTAATAGAAATATTCAATATTTTCTAGTAAAACAGAGGTAAATTAATGAAATGTCGGAATTAAGTGTTATCCCTCGTAAATTATAAAAAGCTCATGGGTATGTCCACGCTGTACATAGTTATTTCCAAAAAATAACGTTGTAGTGCGAAGGATAACTCTGTTGTTGTTAAATTATAAATCGATTTTGAAAAACTTAATCAATTGTATTTGGAGTATTTGAAAACTGTTTATACAAATGTCTAAAGATAATCGCACTGAAAATAATTATCTAATTTTAAAACATTTTATTTCGAACATGTATTCGCATAATTTTAAAAGTAAGTTGAGGTTTATATTTTTGCTAAAGCAACAACCAATATCACATTAAAACCATCTGACAATAAAATTCTCATCAAAATCTATCCTACATGTGCATACGTGAGCAAACAAACATTTGAAAAAATAGACAGAAAACTGCTATGGCATTCAAATCAACGTAAATAATAATTAATTCGTTGCCCAGGCCATACTTTATTACGAATCTTTTCCCAAGACTTGATTACCTTAAATATCGAAAATTATCTGACGTTCAAATAATTTACTTGAATTTATTTCAACAAAGAAAAAGAAAATTGTCTTGAATTCGTACGATAAAAAAATTTTAAATTATAATTATGTATCATCTGTCATCAAACAAAAATAGTTTTGTTTTAGTTTAACTCAATAGTAACCATAATTCAGTCGTTAATGGAAAATTTAAAATATACATACAGACGCCCAAAATTTTTAACAAATTTTTATCTGAAGGTGAGTAAACAATTTAAGATTTCATATCAGAAGTTTATTTTAGAAACATCCATGTAAATTCGGGCCTCTTTGCAGTCTTCGCGATTAATAAAGATTCGCTAAAAATATTTAAGATGCCGCGAAAGCAAAAGCACTGGGTTCTTTTACGCAAATCACGATCTCAAAAATAACCGCACTCCAGCAAATTAAAATTGACCACCTCTTGACCGCTTCACCTTGAATCATCATTTTGATCGTCTGACGTCTTTGAGGCCTGATTTACTGATTAGTCGACAACTGGGAATTTGCCGTTTACCTCGCAAATTATCACAATTGTTTAAATAAAGTTTTACCAAATTAGGCGCCAGTCTTGGCCCAGTCCAGGAAATAGAGAACGCGAACGAAATTGGCAAATTTCCAGAAGTTGGCAAATTCAATTTTCCTGCTCTCTGGCCTGGCACGGCGAACATGGGAAGATCAGAACAGTGGAAACAACACTATATGCATGTATAGCTGGACCCATTGTTGGCCTTTAATGTAATTTTCCCATTATGATTCCCGGATATCCTGTATAGTAGTTACATCAGTCCAAGCTGCCGAGCAATCCACGCAGAGTTCGACAGTATTTGATTCAGCCAGACGCACAATGCTCCTCGGACTGACGAACCGGGAGATGTCGAATGCTGAAAACAAATGACAAACACTAGACCATGTGTCTACTGCGACGTGTTGGATAGAGCTCAGAATTCCATCCAGATGGATTATAGACATAGTTTAATCTACATGTCGAAACAGTCATAATGGAGGGGAGACGAAACTGACACGACTGGAAGTTTGTGATGTTTATTTCATCAAGGTGCGGCGGAAATGCATTTAGGGTTTTTACGTAAAACGAATGATGAATAGTGCATCTGCCGTGCGCCGTGCCAGGAACGTGCAGACACTTTTGTAAAACATTGCCAGCGCTTGCCTAGTGCAATTGGCGTCCATTTGGGTCAATTACTTTCACTTTCCCATTCATTTCTGCTTACTAATTGCGGCCAAAATTGTTTTGATACGATATGTTGCATTGGGAAATTTTTGAGGTCGCAAATCTTTCAATAAATCATCAAGAGAGGAAACAATAATTGAAAAAAATGGCATTTTGACGCAAACTGTTTGAAATTTGTACAACTTATTTTCTTCTTTAAATATTGAAACATCAAATTGAATTGGACTAAATTGAAGCACATTTTAGCGAAACCAAATTAATTCTTCACGATACCATTAAGGTTTACACTTCAAAGACCACTTCCAAATTGAATAATAGAAAAAATGATTATTCATTTAAACTTGGATATAAACATTGTACTTTTGTACAATATTATACACTAAAATACGTAAATAATAAAAATTTGATTTATGGAATTATGGGTTGTAGATAAAGCTGAAATTTTCTAAGTTGGACACTCGTTGATTCACATGAATTCGTCTTTTAATCGAATTTTGTTAGAGTAGGTATAACTATATACGAGTACATTCATAAGCAATCATAAGTAAGCTTAAAGCTGGAAAATTTCCTCTCTTCAAAACTGTAGCACTTTTGTATTATATCAACTTTACTCTCGGGTTGGTAAAAACGTGGACGTATTTTTAACATGGACGTATTACAACAATAATGGTGATACAGGCTCGAATATTTATTTTGAAAATTTTGAAACAATGTTATCTTGTTAAAAATTTATGATTTCGATAGATCTACTTAAAATTTTGAACTAATTTCCGTCGAAACGTGATATTAAAAACCGGTACCAAAAATTTCTTAGAAACTAGTTGGGTAAATTTAATGAAAATTTGCATAGAAAAAAATTCTATGCTTGCCGGCACTTAAGAAAAAAGCATTGCTTTAAATAAAATGGAAATATTTTGGGTCCGGTCAACAAAATTTATATGACATAGTTTTAGAAACTGTCATGTTTTTATTTTCTGAAAATTTGAATTAAACATGTTTATAAAAATTTCCAATAAATGCACAATCACATTTATACATATAACCATTTTTAAATAAAATAAATGCATAAGTACTTCTCCCTTCCCCTCGTAAGGTGCCCTTAAGTAAAGTAGAAGAATCAAAATGCCAACTTAACTAACTATTTAACGTTAAAAAATTAAAAATTTTAATAAACAGTAACAAATAATAAATTTAATGAGCGGTTTTTATTCCCACAGTTATTTTTTTTAAGTAAAAATAATTCTTATATAGATATCTTTTCCAGGGTCATGGGCACTCTATACCAGCTACGTTTTTTAAATTAGCCACCCTTGACTCAAATAAGTTTTAACATTAAATTGTTTATTTACGGGGTATTCTCATTAACCCAGTAAAAAATGTCTTTTGCATTTTCTAAATCTATAAACCGTCTTAAGTAAGCCTCATTTGGAACTCTTTGATATCATAAGAACCAGAATTCGATTTACAGACAGCTTTTCGTTGTTATTATTCGTGTGAGTGTGAGCTGTAGTAAAGTCACCAAGTATACTACTCATTACAATAAAAGGCTCACTGATTGCGCAACGTCCTCCCATTGAAAAGGTCAAAACTCATAGTAATATTTTATTATAGCTGTTTGAGGTAGATACTCACTTTCCAACATTCACCATACATATTTTCAGTAGAATACTTCTGTAAGCAGACGGTTCGAAAGGCAAGTGGTAAGCCGTGGATGGAATGGCTTAATTTACAAAAGGTATCCAAACGGTTTCTTAAAATATTTCAAAATCCCAGAAGTGAGGTAATAAATCATTGGGACAAAACAAACCCGAATTGGAGGAGGGGAGAGGTGGCCGCTGTGCACCTACAGCGATAAATTACAAATTCCATAAGTCGGTCGGATTGCCTGTTTACATTATCCAGCTCCATAGAAATGAGATTCGATAAAGTGCGATGATTGGGTGAAATTGGTTTATGCATTTTTCATCGCTTGCCCGGCACGAAGCTTACAACGCCATCGAGCAGCTATGGCTCATCATTGTTTCCATGAAGGGAGCACTCGGAGTTCGGCTAATGCTAAACAACATTGGCCAACAGATCAATAGGTGACTTTAGTTTGCTATGGTGCATCAATTTACCACTTTTATCGGATGTTTCTCCATCGCAAGCAGCATGCAATGGAAATAGGCTGAGCAGGAACCAGACAAGGTCTTTTGTGGGGGGCACACAGGGTGGTTTCGGCTTTAGTGCCCCAGAAAATGTAACTGGAGTGTATTTTGGTGCTTCCGGGGAGCTGCTAATCTCTAGCAATAAATCACACCACATGGATGGGATCAATTCCGCTGGTCAACATTAGCTCCCTGCTTCTCCCTTCTAGAATGGAATATGATGCTTTCGAGCTATTTGGGGGTCGTGGGTTATTCGAGCAGAGATATTAAGTTGAATGGTATTTCTTACAAACAACCGCAGTGCGCTGGGCACCCGCTATTAAGACCAAGGGGAGTTCGGCACTCTTTCTTCAAGCTTGAACTTGAGGTGATGTCGAAAACGTTGTGCCACTCGCATTCAGCTTCTTCAGCTGTATGGGACGGGAGCAAAGGAAACAGGGAAGTGGGGCCGAAAGTACCCTTGCGGCAAATAACCCCAAATAGCTCGCCCGAGGTGTTAAGTAAATAACGTGGATGGACGATGGAGACGAAGACAGAGGAGAGCGTTTTCTTCCACTATAGTCCCGGACTAGTGGGACAAATATTTTGCAGCAGGCACCACCGGAGTGTTCGTCTAATTTGGGTCTCTGCACCGACGTCGTGGTACTTCTCTGATTCTGCAAATCCCGTTGAGCTTCCCGCAGAGTCCCGTAGTTGTAGAGCTACTATATCGCAGTCCTACGGCAGGGCAAGGGAGGCGCCTGCTATCTTCACATCGTACACACCGGAGCGTACCGTACTATTTCATCGACGCGAGCCTGCTATTGCTGTTCGAACACCTCTGCTGGTCTTCAGCTGCAGGAATTTCCACCAGTAGAAAACCGAAAATCGATGAATTGTTAACACAAACTGCACTTGAATTTAGAACCTTCGACACTTTGCCACTTTCGCTCGTGAGAACGTGGCGCTTCTTCACAATTCAGAAAGAAAGCACGACCGGAAACAGCTCCTTAAACGCGGAAGGTCAGAAACTTTTTTTAGATTACAGGGACTACTTTGACATGTACACCGAGAGCAGATTGATGTCGGTGCAGGGCGACAGATTCTAGCCCTCCCTGGCGTCGCGACGTTCCAAAGCGAACTGACTCTCTTAAACGCGAGAATTTTCCCAGCGGTCTTCCTACATTTTCCTAAGCTCTCCTGTTTTTTGAGGCCAGCCCCAATACATACAGGAAAAGCACCTTTCATTGTGCGGGAAACTCTCCCACGATCCTATGCACATAGCTGTACGAGGAGGATGGAAATATGCTATCCAGAGAAGCTCCCCGCAGAAAGGTTGGAGCTAGAAAACTTCCCGATTTTCCCAAAAAATTCTGATACATAGGCCGCAGCTGTAGTGATCCCGAAAGCTGCTGTTGCGGCGTCGATGGACGGCCGAAACTTTCCTAAGCAACTGGCAGTGCCTTCCTGGGTGAGTCCCGGTTAACCCGCCGGACCCCGGACCCTGCTCGCCGTGTCGGCTACAGACTTTCAATTAAAAATGAAAAGGTGCAATTGTTTGCAGCGACGGCGGGTGCGCTCCCGCGGGCCTCTTCAAATCTAATTGCCCGCGGTTCTTCCACTTCGCGCGTTCTGAGATTGCGTCGCGCTGGCGTCGCCATCGCTGCCGTTGTAAACAGGACAACACGGGCGTCAAGTAAATGCACCGCGCCGAGTAAATAGAGCCAACGCACGGATGAATGGGATGCTGTACTGGCGCGGTGATGGCGCGGCAGCGGTCATGGCCCGAATTCGCCTTCGCAGTTCCAATGACATCCTTAATTTGATAATGCGAACGACTCGTCCTTGAACTACTAAAATATAAATCAGTGGCCAAGGAGAGTCGATGATAACAAATATTTATTGCACTGGACGGAATGCGGCTTGAAGCCGCCAACGGAGAGCAGTCCCGCGGGGGCTACAGCATCCTTTATGAGTTTTCCTTGGATTTATGGGCACGCCGAGTCATGCAAGGTACACAAAAGGTAAACCATTCTTTCAAGGTTCATATATCAAACAAATAGAAAATAAGTTCGCGGCCTGGTACCTCCCTTCAAAGATCAATTTTTCATTCTGATGAAAACTCATTCACAATTTATTGCGTTGTTTCTCGATAGGTAAATTCTTATTGGAAACTACCATAAATCCACATATATGTAGTGAAATTGGAATCGTTGTCCATGTTTTCTGCAAATATTTTTTGATAGTTTATTCATTTAATAGACACCTAAATAAGTTTCAGAGTTATGGACCATCCTGCGTAGAAAAAATATCTTTTTGAAAAATTTCCTTAATTAGGAAATTAATTAGAAGTAATATGTTTTAACCTTGAAGCATATTTTTGCATATTTAAATACTGTAACTTAGAACTATATGAAACAACGTAAATAACACGTGAAATGAAAGTTGGACACACATGTGAATCATAATCTATGCTATCAATTCAGGCAAAAAGTTTCAAGCGACACGACAAATTTTGTCAACGGGTTTTCTGTTTATACACCAACAAATTATCTTAGGTAATAATAATTCAATTTTTTTGTATTACGGGTCTAAAAATTGGGTAAACCAAACACTAAAAAAAAAAACAAAAGTCGATTTTGAAGGTATCATCCTGCTATGCTGGCCCCAAAGTCAAGTTTATTATGGCAAACTAACTAAAAATTATTTGTGTAAGATAACAAATAAAAAATAGCGACAAAAATGGTGAATATTTAATATTTTTAATATTGTTTATTTATATGGAACTATTGGTATCTAATTGAAATTTAGTAAATATGAACGAGTACATACAAAAATGTAATTTCATCGGAATTTTATATAACAAATTTTGTAGGCATTGGAGTGTATTTCCAATTGTAGCAAAACCTGCTGCTTTGTCGTGAAAGTGTAGCTTATGCACACTACGCTATGGTGGGTGGACACCAAATATTTTGGTAAACAGAGTTTGCTGCACAGGTAATTTTGTTGCACAGGACAACGAAAAAATGCGAGTTTCGAGCTTAATTTGTTCTTTTCGAAAGCGCTGCAAAGCATCAAAATATTGGCTATTACTGGGTGCTGCAAGTTCTGCTGTATGTTTTCGAGATATGCAGCATATGGTGCGTCCAAATTTACAGCAATTATTGTAATGCAGTTCATTTCAATGAAATGAAAGTATTGATAAGTTTTTTATATAATACTTTTGCCAGGGAAAACGCTATAATAATCCTCTGAAAGAACATCGAATGTCTGCCTTTCCTGAAAGTTTTAGATTTTCATCTCGTGATTCCACATGTTAAATTCAAAGCCTGAATTATGTAACTTTGTAAATTTCACAAAACCATTTCACTTAATCAACTACGAAGAAGATATTCGAAATGCTCTTGAATAATAAAAAAACCTATTAACTCTTACAGGTGTATAAGAGGAATAAGCCAAATATAAAAGAGGAATAAAACTATTTACTTTCGTTTGTTTAAAAATAAGCTAGGGACAAATGTGTAAAATGTGTATGCGTAAAATGATGCAAATATTGGAAACTACTAGAAAGAATTTAGCATGCAATAAATGTTGATCGCAAAAAAGAAACATTTAATTAACTAAGAAGTCTAATTATAAAGGATTAAAAAAATGATAGAACAAACATGAATCTAATGGTAAGCTACGATACAATTTCTTTCAGATGTAAAACATAGCTAGACATCGCATGTTGAGCATGTGTTATTGGTATGATGTTCGATATTTGCTTTTGCCATAAGGTGGGAAGGTGTTCCACGTTTTGGGTTATAGCTTATACGATGGCAAAGCTCTTGGTCGTGACAAGAAGTCATTTATAAGAGAATGAGCTACCTGGCGATATTCAAGGCAAGGTAACAGAGTTCCTGCAATATGTTGCTTCATGGAATTTGCAATATATGATATAAGTGTTATTCAAGGCAATATCTAATATATCAAAGAATAATTATGGGTAGTATTTTATCTTTGCTTTGCGGTCTGCTTCGTAACACACTTTTCACACAATTTCAGGATGTCACATTTATTTCCTCGCCTCTTCCTTGAACTTCTCTTGACAGTGACAGTGGGCATTGGCGACAAGGAGTTAGTCAACATAATGCGGTACATATGAGTTTCTCGTCCAATTGAAAGACGGTTCTGCACTACCAAAACGCTTGCTCTGAACGATCTCCTATACTTTCTTCTTTATCTTCTTGTACTCCCAGGCATACCTGATTCTATTTCCGACGTTACCTTGAGCTATAAACTTCTTCGTCCAGTACGAAACCTTCATCGTCGCTGTTATCCGCAACTAAATATCCAAAATTTCATTTTTTCGCAGGGATAATTTTCTGTCGTCTCAAAGTCATTTTCTATTTTTGGGCAAAAAAACGTGATCAGTTGAACGGCTTTTGCGTAAAATATAAAAAATCTGCGGGGGCAAATGTGTCTCATGCATAAAAGGGTTAAATAAATCTATAAATTTTAAAAATATTTTACGAAGTTCATATTTCAAAATTTCAGGTCGAATGTCCACAAATTACCGCAATTATTTTCAAACTAAGCCTAAGGTTTTAACAGTTCGAGCGATTTACATTTTACTTTGACGCACGATAATTATTACCTTAATTTTAATAAGTTATGTAACCTAGGTATAAAGTAAATAAATTTTGTTTAAAGATCCACTAAAAGGAACAGAATAGTTTTACACTAAAGTTACCCCATCATTAAACAGTTATAATTTTATTAGTAGCTGAAACAAAAATTTTAAAGGAATAGAAATTAATAATTGAAAATAACTTCGGCTTACTGAAAAAGTTAATAAGAGTTGGTTTTAAATTTGGAATGATATATTTAATTAATTATCAATGCTTAAAGTTTTATTTTCTTCTTTTAATATAAAAGCCGCAAACCTAATATCACAAAGTAAAAACAAATGCTTGCTTAAAATTGTTTCTTTCAATTTATTTTCTTGAAAACTAAAATGAATTATAAATATAAATAATTATTTTGAATAAGTGGAAAGCATCATTAATATTTACTGTCAAATGGACTACGCATTGTAAAGTAGTAGAACTTAACTTCAAGTGAGTGTACGTTTATGTTTATCAAAAACGATAGAAATACTAAAATGAACTTTTTACACCTCGTAAAACTCCTATGTTTATAAGAATTCCTCGAAAAAATTTGATAAGCCAATGTTTTTTATTGGATTAACTAACCATCTAACGTCCTTCGGTCTTTTGACAGCCGTGACATTTCTCTGGCTTCTTTCACAATTCGTTGCCGGACAGCAAATTCGCACAGTTTTTATCCTCTTTAAAATCGACTTGAGTCCCAGTACATGGGACTGTGTGAATAATGTCCTTAGCACTAGTCCGTGGACTTGGCAGATCACTATGTCACACTGAACCAAACCTATTTACAATCGTGAGAATTTGCTCGAGGTAAACACCCTACCTCTTCGCAGTATTCACCTACTACAGATATTTTTTTATTTTAGCAAAGCACCCTATGGTCGATACACACGGGAGGCAGTCAGGCAGAATGTTAAAGGATATGTTTTCACACGCTACTTGGATTATGTCACCAATTATGACAAAGTTTTGGAAAAGAAATTCCCTTCGGCAATGCGAGTCTACCGTGTTTTCTTCGAAGGAGTTAGGGAATTCTACAAGGATATGAAGCGATACTTAAAGATAACTAGAATTTTAAATACATCGCCTAATGGACTTGGGTCGCTTACGCGCAGAGAACTCGAATTATACCTCAATATGCCGAAGGACATGGTGAAAGTGGCACCGGCTCTGTTCTTGTCGACGATTCCTTTCGTTGGTAACGCTGTGTTCCCCATAGCGTAAGGTTAATGAAAGTTTCTCGTTTAGCTGACCACATTGCGATTACTTTGTAGATTCATGTTTCCTAAGACGTTTCTAACGTCGCACTTTTGGTCATTGCAGCAGAAGGCCGAGTTCAACCAGTACTACCTGAAGCAGAGGCTACTGAATAATAGAAAAGTGTTTCGATGCCTACAAGCCAAGCTTGAGAGTGTCAAAAAAGACCCCCTTTGTAAAAAGTGGACTCACATTCTCGGCCTGCTCGGGAGTGGGCTTCATCCTAAAACGGAAGAAATTCTAGCCGTGAAGGAACTTTTTACCAAAGCACCATACAAGTTTGACTCCTTGTCTTCGAAACATATAGTAAGTCTTTGAAAAATCACAGTGGTAGTACATTAAAGGGCAATTTTGTAATTTTAGAAGTACCTGTGCTACATGCACGGACTAAGGAGTGGCGTATTTAAGCGGAATCGACTGATGGATCAAGCAGTGATTGTACAAAGTATGGACCGTGCGATAGTCAGAGAAGGCGACGTACATAACATGCCCCCCGACTCCCTGAAAACGGCCTGCTACATCCGAGGACTGAACCCAATAAACCTCAGCAACGAGGATATGATCGAATGGCTGCGTAATTGGGTCAAAGTGTCCTTAGGTATAACCGAAGACCATATCAGCCTGCTCCTGCACCTGCCCATTCTAATCGGTTACAACCATCCGAACAACTGGAAGGTCATCTATAAATAATCGACTGCGACGCCACTCAATATGATCTAGTCGTTAAGTGCAACTTAAGACAATTTCTGCCACTGTTAACATCTGTTGATAAATAGAAAGTAAACGACGTAAATCGGCAGTTTTCGTTATCAGCAGCATTGTAGAATTAAGAGACAATTTCACGTAAAAGGAATTTTATTGTTAGAGAACTAAAAACTTATTTCTTCGCCTTGGCGGCTTTCTCTTTAGCGAATTTCTCCTTCCTGTCCTTCTTGAGGACGCGTGGCGTTCCGTCACTCTTGGTGCGCTTCTTTAGTGTGTTGAAGGCAATTGTGAGCAGCTTGTTCCTCTGCCTCTTGGCGTACCGCAGTTTGAAACGGTCAAAGTCGTTCAATTGAGTACGCTGGAAACATAAAAATTCAATTGTTAAAGAACTTATCCAAAAGGAAAGCAATCATATTATTTAAAAATTTGTTAAGGCAGTCAGGGAAAAAGTGGCTTCACGTTTGTATCAGATGGCATTTCCTATCAAGAATAACGTACTCATCACGAAAGCGGTAGAGTAAAATAAGATACTAGTCGTACTTACTTTGCGGATGGCCTGTGCCTTGGTTGACCAGGCAGTTGCCTTCCATTTAGCCTTAAGGTCGAATTCCTTCCACGCCTTGCGTACGATTCTTGTGGGCGCTGTGTATGGGAACTTGATCCTGAACTTGGTCAAGTGCAGATTGGCCAACCTGTATTCTTGACGGGGAACACCGGTAAGAGGTCCATCAATTAGAACCTGGAAGGTAAAATAATCAGTACACTTCACAATTATACGAAGCCCTCACAGGAGGAATTGTATCAGAAGAACAGTTAACTTCATATTTGTATCAGTCGGCAATTCCTATCAAGAATAACGTACTCATCAAGAATAAGGGGAGTACACAAGTTTAAAACCATCTGCTTACCCTGTTTTGGTCGATAACATCGACGATAGCAACTAGGCGCCCCTTCAGAGGGCCTGCAGCACACTTGGCAATTCTGCCCGTCTCCACGAACCTTTGGAACGGCTGTAAGGGTTTTCAATTACATTAGCAACTATTTCATTTTCTAACTTCCCGAACACTTGTTAAGCAGATTTTATTTACATCTTAGCAGAAATTTAGCGACAATTTGGAAAATCAGGAGGTTAAGACGGCTCAGCCGAAGTGACAGCTCAGGCTAGCCATGTGCCACAAGTAAATACCACAATTAAGCGAAACTCCGGGCACCTTCAAATGTGCACATGGGACATTTATAAACCATTTCACTTCTTTAAATAATTCAGAATAAATTCTACTTAACAAGTCGGCTATTTTTACAAAAACTTTGCTTCAGGTTCGAGGGAAGCAATGCACGTCTTACCATTTTGCTTAACCGGAAAGAAAGAAAGCAGTGTGTGTGCGTGTAAGTACAGAAATGGCGACTGCCGTAAAATTGAAACTGCAAGAATCAAAATGGTGGATTTGTCATAAGACAAAAGTGGACTCTTATGATTGTGCTTGTTGTATTCTAATTATAATTAAAGAAACTATTCTCATTTTTTGTATTCATAAGTAATTATTTAATAACAAACATAATTAAGAATAATGAATTTTGAACAATTTTCGAATGCACTTTGTCAAAGCATACTGCTCGAATTTTCAGTTTTATCTCTTTATGTTGGCACTTGTTTTTCTTGTCGTGCAGCATCACAGGTTTACGTACGAGACTGTCAGATCAGGTTTAGGAGTTTTTGTGAAGCAATTCCACGGGCAGTGGCAATAATTACCAAAATAAGTGTCTATTGTGCTTAGATCAGTGTGAAAAGTGTTTTTATAACACGTCGGTGTTCGTCATGCATTCGAGTTCCAGGACGGTTTTTCTAAACCCGAATTTTCGAAACACCCATATAAATCCCAATTTCCTGGTATCAAAGCCTTCGAGTAGTATTCATATTAATCCAATATTTTTACAAAAGTTGCATTCTCCCGAAACAACCGTTTCTGTTATCGAGGGAAAGCAGGCTACGCCGCCAGAACCTGTAGCTAAAGTCATCGCTAAGTCGCGGACTAAGCTAGTGAGAGAGCCCGCGAAAATCCTGCAAACCGGCAGCTCGGTGCCTGCGAGGAGCCCTATGATTAAAATTGGCCGAAATAAACTAATACGAGCATCATCCGTCAGTAAGAATCGAGTCGGAATTCCTCCCAAACCGAAGGTGCTCGGTCCCGTGAAGACGCTCCCGCTAGTTAATGCAAAGTACAAAATAGATAGAAGAGCCCCCAGCAGACTGAATCATAGTACAAAGCTTATAAGAAAACAGTCCTTCGAGAACAGATACACTCTGCGGAGGAATAGTGTAAGTGAAAATTTGGTGTCCAAAAAATTGGTCGTCACGAAGAGAAAACTGTTAAAAATGTATGTAAAACTAATTATAAAAAGTAGCCTCTAACCGCTTTCTATTTCAGAGGATCACCAAACAAAGAGAATCTCCATATATCTTCACCTAATAAAAAGCTGGAACTCTTAAACATTAACGGAGTTCTTTACAGGTCCACAAAGAACAAGCTCCAAAAGGCTGATTCCTCCTGCCAGTCTGTTACAGACAAACCAAAAGTAGCCAGTGGAACTCCTAGCGGTGGTCGATCTGTGTTTATTAAAGGCGATGAATTCGTTCTTGATAAATCCGGTAAAAGTCTCACTCGGGTTGAAGTCCCCAGCGCTGAGAAAATGAGACTGAAGCGAATTGACATAGGTGGACTGACTTACGTTGCCAAATCCAACAATGTCTTTGTGAGGACTAATATTCATAAAGCTAGGAACCACCTTAAGTATGGCTTTTTACTCATCTGATCTTTAGTCTCATTTCTTTACCGAATTTTAGCCTTGCCAAGCAAAAGAGTATCAACACCCTATCTAAGAACCTTGTGAAAACGAATATTCCTTGTCCGATTTATCGGAAAGTAGGGAAATGTGCAGCTTTTGATCGCGGCAAGTGCCCTAAAGTACACGATAGAAAACAAATTTCAATATGCTCAAAGTATCACCAACACAATTCCGTGCATACTTAATATCTCACGTTCCTAACCATTACAGGTTCCTAAAAGGCGAATGTTCAAACGATAAATGTCTTCTATCGCACGAAGTAAACCTTTCTAAAATGCCAACATGTAAATTCTACCTCCAAGGAATATGTGTTCGCGAAAACTGTCCCTACCTTCACAAAAAACTCGCAGAGAATGCTGTAATCTGCCTGGAATTTCTCCGAGGCTTTTGCCAATTGGCGGGTAAGGTATGTACTGGATAGTTAACATTTGAATTTGATAAAATTCTTCGATAATCGAATCCCTCCTTTCATCTAAGTGTAATAAACGCCACGAATTTAGCTGTCCTAACTTCGAGAAGACTGGAAAGTGCGACAAAATAAAGTGCGAATATTGCACAAAGCGCAAGAAGACTATAGATGAATATTCTGTAATGAAAATAAGCTCTCAGGGTATACACAATGCAGCGCCCGGGAAGGAAGAAGAAGAAAGCAAGGAAAAGTCTTCATCTGGGAGATACTTTCTAGACGATTGTAAGGATAAAAAGCCTGCTCACCTGGAAGAACAAGAGGTAATTGATATACAGGAGGATTGCGAGGGCAATGATGAGATTACATGCGTATTAAAACGAAGGCCTAAACTGGGCGAGCTGCCCGCCTTTATACCCTTATGACGAACGCTAATCTTCAAGGAGTTAAAGCTATTTCAGCTGTTGACTCTATTTTAGATTAGTTGTTCGTTACTAGATAAGAGTGTTTTGAATTTATACAATAAATTTTTAAATTTTTCAAATAAAAACGTTTTAAGCTTCCCTCCAGCAAAATGTGTTTGGTTTACATAAATCCCACCTCTCTAGACGACTATAGTCTTTTTTGTCCAAAATTGTATTGACAGCTAAAACAATATAATAAAAAAGTGCGAAAACAGGAACATGTATTAATCTCGACTTTTCAACAGGACATTTACAGGCTGATCAGGTTTGTTGATCAAGAGCGTTTGAACATCCATCTTTTCAGTGCCCATCCACTTGATTTGGTAATTTCGAACAAACTAGAAACGGATAACGTTGAAAAAGGTTTATTGTAATGTAATATAAAACGTACCCTCAAAAGGAAAACTAAAATATTCTGCTCAGCCAATCGCCTCGCAATGCAGGCACGCATCCCATGACCAAAAGGAAGCACTAGGTAAGGGTTCACTGGGTTTTTACGGTTCAGCCAGCGTTCTGGCTTGAAACAGTGTGGATTTTCAAAGTTCTTTTCTAAGTTGCAAGCCACCATATTTTGCGTAACGACTACTGTCTACAAGGAAAACGATCCTATTAAAACTACACAGGATTTAAAGATAAGCTGCTTACCCCTCTTGGGACATTATAACCTCCAAGTACTAAGTTTCTGTTAAGTATGCGTCCTACACCTACTGACACGGGATTCATTCGAAACAGTTCTTTGAGAACAGCTCTTGTGTAGGGAATTTTCGACTTAAGTGCCTCCTCACTGATAGCCGAATCCTTAGTAGGGAGTATAGCCAGAGATTCTTGAAAGAGCTTTTCCTGAACTTCTTCGTTGCGTGCCAAGTGGTATACCCCAAAAGAAGTGGTATAAGATGTTGTATCGATTCCGGCAAGAATTAAATCCGCTGCCATTCCGACGATATCGCACAGATCCAAGTTCGGGTTCTTCAAGTACTCCTCGAGTAGGGAACTTCGGGACATATTTCCTTTGTGAATTGCGTCAGACTCCTCTTTAAAATAAGAAATTTTCTGGAAAACCAATTCCACCGCAACATTTTCCATGTACTCCTGGGCTTTTCGCAGTTTCCGATACGTCGGCGTTTCAAAGTACTTCCACAACTGAAAACCTTGATCTGTTGGGAGAATGCAACTAAATTTTAGTTGCAGCACCCGTCTCAAAATACATGAATGAGTTCCTCACCTGTTCGTTTCCTCGGCTGATCTTATGAGACGTGAGGTGCGCGAATTCGGATGGCGCTCAAATTCAGAAAAACTGTCCATTCGTTCATCAAAGAGCAGGAGACATGTCACTAATTGTAAACAAATAAGTTTACGATACTATCTTGCTTATTTTAGATTATATATCACAAAGGAGATTAAGAATTAAGAAGGAAACAAACAAGTGGACTTTTGGAAAATGTTATTAGATATTTAAGGGCATCTTACATTCCAAGTTGAGTCTATGGAGTTCGGGCAGCATATCCACGACAATATGTGGATCCAGAAGTTGAACAAGTTCATTTGTAATGCTGTCGACATCAGGGAGGAAGCTTCTTACATTTTTAGGCGAGCTGAGTTCTTTTTGCAATTCTGATCGCAACCTCCACCACTCCGGTCCATTTCTATAGAATTGTAAATTAAATCGATTTGTCCTTGAATATGCAAATAATATTCCCCGGGAGCCATTAAATACTCACGTAGGCAAGAGTCCAGTGGATCGATAAACATGCGGCCGATCTCTCCTGTACTTGGCGAGAGCTAGGTGGCTCCTACGCTGAGGGAATTCTTTCGTACTAGAATCGTTTAGAACGATTGCTATATCATTTGGATCATAAAGCCAGACAATATCAGTTCCAGGCACCATGGTCTCCTTGACAATGCTCCCGTATTTGTTGTACTTATCCAGACCGGCCCGGTGAAGTTCAGTCCATCTATAATTACCTAACACATTTTTTAAAAAGAATTTTACATCTGCTGATCGTGCTTACCAATCAAGGGCATGTAACTAAAAATGTTTCCCAGTCCGAGTGGACCTTTTGGTCCCGGAATGTCTACGTAGCTCTTTGAAGCATTCTTCTCAATCACTTTCTGGCAGTATTTTCTTAATTCTAATAGAGCTCTTGCACCGGTCGAAGCGAAGAAATTTTGATTACCCCACATGTTTTATCTAGCGCTAGAACTAATTAGCACGACATTATCTGGATATCGGCCTTGTTAATTGCTTAGTTTGACTATAAACCACCTTTTGCGCGTAACAAGACCACTTTCTGGACTAAAACACTCAGCGGCACCCACCACACTGATGATCATGCGGATGCCTCGACTACCGAAGATCAATCGCTAATCCACTAGAGTCGTCTTTGTTTGGCGTGAGGATTCAGAAGGCTCTTGTACACGGAGGGTGCGGGAGCCATGGAAGTGCTTGGCAGAGCTTAGCAGAGCTTAGCTTATCGTCTCACTGTTCTCGGCCACCGGATCTCAAACTGTCTCCTCCAACTTACTGTTTTTTCTTTGATCTATGAATAATTCAAACTATGATAAAACTCCAATCCATCTGCTTTAAATAAATTCTGTGCAATAAACATGTTGGGGGTACCTTGATATAGGGGGCGCATAGATACAGAAATCCTTAATTCTAGCCTAGTATCTAACTCCCCAAAGAGTCAATTATATATTTACTTCGAAGTAAAGGGAAGATTTAAAGTGGTGCTAGGGTTTACTGCATTATTAAGAAATATCTTTTTTAAATTTAAGAGGACAAACCTTAAACTTTAATCCACAACTTTTGATTGGAGAACAATTATTAAATTATGTACTCAATTCTTAGTTAAAATGTTTGTGTTTTCATTAAGCACTTTTACCTTCAGTTTTTTTTTCATTTTATGATTAGTTAAAAACTGTAGCAACGTGAATATGAATATTCTTACGAATGTGGCTAAATATATGTGACAATATAATGTTAATATTGCATATTTCTTCACATCTTTAATATTTCATAAACAAAAGTTACTGATTCCCTCACTGTATCAAAACTATATTCTAGTAGTAAGTGTGCAGTAGATAATGTTTCACTTTTATAAAAGTGGAATAAAGGTTTTTTTGCAATGGTGAGCTGGTCAAGTATATTACCTAATCTTAGCTACCTCGAGCTCCATTACACAATTTGTGATTATTATTGCAACAGTCTGATTTAAAATAAATGAATGAATACCAAGAATAAAATCAAGAATGAATTCAAACAAAACGTCGCTGTTTGTGTAATATTTTCTTTATTATTTATAGAAAACCCTTCGTCGAAATTCGATACAGTCATTTTGAAATCTTGATATGTCCCTATATCTGCTATAATTTTAAGATTTTTCCCATATGGTCGCGATATGACTCTGACACGGTCGTGGTACGATTCTAATATGACAACTTTGATATAGCTCTATTGGATTTTGACACAGTTCTTATAGTTCCCTGATAAATCCGACACTAAATGTGGCCGTAGTATGACTTTGATGCAACCCTGAACTGATCCTCGATACATGCGTCATGTATTCCTGAAACGGCTCCGATACTGTCTTAATACGTTATATATTATAATTTACTTATTTGAGCTGACGGGCACAAAAAGTTGAAGTTCGATAAAAAAATGTTGATATAAAAATTTTCGAAATCGTTTAACGTAAACGATTTTTATTTTTAAAATTCATATTTTTTAACACAATTGTAAAAACAGAGTCGTGTGCGAGTATAATATAGAAGATAGCCTACATCAGGTTAGTAATTTTAAAGTTTAAGCAAGCGTAATTCCTACATGATAAATATCTGAAGCTCAGTTTTAATATTGGAAACACATAGACGAATGAATTTGACTTGAATATCTTTACATGGCAAAATGAAAAACTTACCTTTTTTACATCGGTCGAAGAATTAAAAAGAACTACGACACCTTATACATGCAAATATTTTTCGAAAATATTTCAGACTACTCATTTTCCCTTTGAATTGTAAATTGTATTGAAAGAAAAGCAATATGCGTAAAATGTTCCTTTTATTTACAAAAAAACCCTCTTGAAACAAAAGTACAAAACTTCAAGTTGAAGAACTAAAAATGATCGAATATAAAAAAAATACATCACTTGGAATTTCTCTGCAACGGAGCTCCATTGACTTGGGAAGCATTTTATTCAAAATGGGGCCCACGAAGGGCATACCCGACCGTGACAGCAATGAAAGTCTATTAGCAGAGAAACGCCTTTCCTCGCAGGTGAAGTTATTTCGAGATGATCCATGCACTCGACTGGTCGTTATGGCAAGATTAGAGTGAAACTATGCGCCTATCAGCTACGTTTAATAAGTTAGAAATGGCTTAATTAATTTAAATTTATCCTACAGTTTAAGGATTTAAAATATTGCAGGCGGGTGAGTCTGATGGGCGACGTGCCACCATCATGATAATTCATGCGGCCAGCTGCCAGGCGGCGGAGGTGGCCTTCAGGTGTTAAGAGTTGACAGGTGTGATGAGCAACGATGAACGACACCTCCTCACTGCCCGGATTCGCATGATGTAAAGCTGGAAATGGATATGCCTCTCCGTCTTTGGCAATTCTTGTTAGATGTGCAATTTGTCTATTAATCACTCGTGTGCTATAGGAGAGGTTTAGCCATACTTCTTGAGGTGTTTATAGTGGCCTAGGGTCGTAGGGGGTCGCGTTGAAACCCACGTATCTATTGTTCTTCCGGTGCACGAACCCTTGTCCAGGTGAGGCGTTGTAATATATCACACGTCGGATACCGAAGGGGTCAATGTAGCCGAAGCTACCAGCCTTCGATTGACCATCTAGGTTCTCCTCTTCATGGTATTGACGAGGTAGGTAATACCGGAACCCATTGTGAGTAACCGATACTCCATCGTAAAGAGGATACTGAGGGTCGTACCCACTTCCCAAGTTGTTGTTGTACTGGAGGGGTCCTTGTTGTCCGTAGTACCGCGAGGGATACCCTGATTGCAGCGAAGGTGGCCGCGTGTAAAGTGGTTGCACGTCGATGTTATTATTGGAGAGCGGAACAACTGGTCTTGCAGTTGTTGAATAGGAGGTTCCCGGGTAGGCAGAGGTAGAAGATATTGGTGAGTAGGGTCTGTAGCCATCGTTGGTTGAATATGCATTGGGGCTATTCGTAGTAGAATAAGGAGGCGTAGCTGTTGTTGAAGGGTATGAGGTGCTAGAATACGAGGAAGGTGTTGATGAGATCGGTGTTGCTGGTGTTGATGAAGGGTACGCAACAATTGGTGGCCCATAGTTGGCAGTGATTGGTGAAGGAGTAGTTGAGGGTGTATAAACCGCAATTGGTTGAACTCTTTTATCATACGGTGGTTCGAATGTTCTAGCAGGTGAGCTCACAGGATTGGCAGTGCTAGTTGGATAGTAAGATGATGTAGTTGAACCATCGTACGGTGTGTAGGTATTATCAACTGGTTGTGAATGAGGTCTTATGTATACTTGAGGTGTCGGGTAATGATCATATCCTAAGTAGTTCGTTGGGGTAGCACTTGTTGAGTAGTAAGGCGATCTTGTAGGAATGGTCGTTGTTGACGGTGGTGAATAGTATGTTGATGGAGTATTGTAATTTATGCCTGAATGAAGACCTGGCCGTACAAGTGTTCCAGCATGAGCAGGTACACTCTTCACAGACTTAATGGCCTCCTGTTTTAAAGAAAAACGGCATTATCAAACATAGATAAATAATTAAAGTCTAATATCTTTTAAAAACATCAATAAAAGTTGAAGTAAAATCAAAATATAACGAACAAATTATCAACGATTCTAATTCCTATATTTTATGAATCAACCAGACTTTAGAACTTCATGCAACACTAAATTTATCAGATAAACTTTCCAACTTATTCTTATGCTAGATCTGACTAGAATTCCTAAATTTTCAAGAAATACAATGAATAATGCTAATGGTAACCAATTGTAGCTTTAAGAATACCAATTCCAGTTGTGTATCATTAATCCATAGAAGTAGTTTAAACTCTAAAAGGACTACACTGATGCCACTGCTTGGCTTTTATAATTCAACCTTTCTAATCTTAGTTTATTGCACTATAAAAATTTATGAAGCTAAACTGGGCATTACGACAAGATGAGACCACCGTTTGCCATTAAGCTATGTAATAATAAAAACGCAGTCAATACGTAGTATTCTTATTCTGCAGTAGCACCTTCTTTAAAATTGTATCATCACAATCTACTGTATTGAATATGTGATTATAGTTACTGCATTGAACATGTAATCTAGTTTTGTTTATTTGATTTAAATACCTCAATAGATCGGCCTTTACCGACGAAAACAGTTTTCGATTTTAGAATTCTGTACCCCTTATGATCGGCGATATAATCTTTCTGTCTTAGGAATCCTGAGGCATCAATCCAAGCATCAGTGCCTAACATGAATACAAATAATAGGATAAGATAAATACAAATACAAAAAAATGTTTTTTAAACAATACTGGATTTTTTCTTAAAAAGTAAATCATTATTTTTTTACCAATAACAGTTCCATCCTGAAGTCGTTTTTCTTTCCGATATTGTCCGCTATCAGTTTGATATCGAAAATATCTCTCGGGACCTTCGTCGGTTTGTATATGATACTGTCCTAGACCAGGTGTTCCCCAAGAGCCCATTGAGCTACGTACGAACATCTGAAAACAATGGAAAACGAAGTCAAATATAATTCTCGTGTCGGTTCCATTTTAACACAATTAAAATTATCTTAAGTTGATCTCATCTACAGCAATTATACGACAACTTAGTTGATGCCTTATCATGCACCTTTGACTGTAATAATGAAGTTGCACATCGCCGCTACCTGTGGACATGAGCGTAGCAAAGACAAAAAGTTCAATTGCATGGAAAATTCTATTGAGGTAAATTTAAATTGCTCTGGAATTGAAATCCAAGAGCCGTTCCCATGGCTAAATCGCGGGTCGCCGCCGCCGTTGGCATACGCAGTTTTTGTATGAATAAAAGAACTATTAGCGTGAGGTGGGTGTACCTGTGCACAACACTTCTTACCTGCGCGCGGCGTCCTATAATTGTGTGGACTTTATGAATTGCCGTCTTTATTAAATTCACTTAACTACACCTTGACCTGACTTTAATCGCTGCAAAATTGCATTGGACACGAAATTTACCTGTGAGCACTGCCCTGAACTCTTAGTTAGATGGCCTTAAGTTCTGACCACGTAAATTTATGCGCCATACAATTCCCACAGTCCATACGAAATATCTGTTAAATTTCGCATCCACCTTAGACTCTGACTTCCTTGTTCGATCGGCTATGAGGAAGTTAAGTAAGCAAAATACTGAACATGCCACGGGCGTGCTATCAAATGTTGCGAATCAATTTCGCGCGCTTCCATTGTTCCCCATTTATTTTTTTTGTGCCTTTTATTTCACTTTCATTCATTACTCCGGTCTATGAGTGATATTCAGGTCTTGTCGTAAGTCAGTAAAGTAAATTGATACCACAGAGAAAGTCAAGTTAAAGGGCAGGAAACGGAGGAAGATAAAAACGCATCGCGCTAGCGCCACTGGTTAATTCTATTCCGATGGCGGTGCTTTGTATTCAAATTTCATTACTCGCAGTTTTTATGATTAAACAACGAATTTTTTGAGTTTATGGCACACGAGAGTGATGTGGTAACAAATGGAAAAAATGTCACTTTTCTCCTCAGCTGTAGGCACATAATCGGGGTCATTGCCCTGGTTAAAAATTACATTTATTTGGGCATTAATTTGATGAAGCAGCTTTGATGGCAGTAATACACAGGAATTTCTTTCAATATCTTCTATCCGTCAAGATCGATGGTGTTGAAGAAAGATCAAATTAGTTATGACCGCCATACTTATCAAGGTCGATGAATGGAAATCATTAATCAATTCTAGTTGCTTAATGTTCTTCGACAGTTGAATAAAATAAATACAGTAACTTCCAAGCTTTTGTAAAATTTGGATTCGTTATTTCATAAAAGAACAAAATATGACAAATCATGTGTTGGTTTTTAAGAATTATAATCCAATTTGAAAGTTCTTCCGACTTGGTTTGATCATGTTCTTAGGTATGTACTTTTGTAGTTTTTTAATCTGCTAGTACAAAAAACAAATTTTAAAAAACGTAATGTCAATGAACTCTCCACTACTGTTACTTTTTTTTTAAATTACTTCAGTGCGATAAAAACTGCCGGATCACCTTTTATAATTCCGTCGCCGTACAAACGATGCTAATGTAATTTCTGATCACAAAAGGTGAACGATTCTTCTTGCAGTTAAAAGTTTTTATGGGGGAAATGCAACATATTCGGAATACTACATACCCGCCATTTAAATACTTCATTCAGGTTGGAAATTGCTGAATATTATATTGACTAATATATAGATATAAGAAGAGGGCAATTCTATACACAACTTACACTGCATTTTACTACCATATAATTGGTAAAAATATAGCACTTATTTCATCTTCGAAATTTAAGTAAATTGCTCGCTATCAACTACGACTATACTCGTGGTATATAATACTACAAACAAAAATATATCACAAAAGGGCAACTTGCGTGTTATAAAAATAAGAATAAATTCAAATAAAACTAAGCAATCAAAATCGACACCAGAATAGCTGATGAAATTTTTTATAGTTAAAAGCGAATATTGTTCACTGAAATTTTAGCACAGTGTTATTACGTTGTAATTTTATTTCCACATTTTTAATGTGTTCGGTATATAAAAGAACATTCGATTAAGAGTGGTGAGAATACATTTTTAATATAAATTTGTGTTTGTATTGTACAAATCGTCCCTAAAAACTCAACACTTCGTTCTTCACGTCTGCGAGTCTTTACAATTATGTAAAACTCCAACTTTCTATTTCAAATGATAGGTAAGAAAAATACTTAAACATACAGACAGACCGCGATTCCATAAGTGATCCATTTTACAATTTTGTTACGGAATACTTGAAAGGGAAATTAAATTATACTTTTGCTAGTATCTATCATCGTTTATTACGTACACAAAAGCAAATCTTTAGCCCTGTCTTAACTTTTAAAAGTATCTTCGGCCATAAAACGATTTAATCTAAGAAATTAATTGCCACATAATTCAAGCAGTTGTACAGATAGTAAACAAATTTATTATTCCAAAAGAAGACAAATGGAATCAGGATTACTTCATTGACTCTTTTACCTTGATTCGTGTCGCCGTCACATCCAGAGCAAATCTGTGAGAAACAATTTTAACCTTATCACGACTAGTGTATCAACAGGAATTTGAATCTATGTTGCGTAATCCACATAGTTGGGTTCATTGTCTCAACCAACGTTGGCCAGCTTCTGGAGCGATCAAGACTTCAGGTCTGATCTTGGTTTAGTTGTCTTATATAAAACGACGAAAATTATCTAACAGCTCCTCCAGATCAAGCATACGTAAATTGCAGTAATTGAAAGCTGGTGGTGCACCGTGAGAGGCACCTACGTACGTATCTAGGGAAATTGGTACAGTCGCCTTCAAGCCATCCCAGCAATCTCAAACGAATTCGCGATCACTTTTACTGACCACAAAAGGGTTCGAACCTCTTGGCAAAAACCACTCAGACATGACTACGTGCAATTAAACTGGACACTGATTATTATTCGTAGAGGCAAAAACTGAAGTTAATTTGACAACGTGAATTGGCTAAAATGGGAAAATCTATTAAAAGTCTGGACAGTCTGCAGTGTCTGCTTAGCTTCCGGCTACCGTCTCTAAAAGCCATAATGAATTAGTGGCTGCAAATGGCCAAAGGAACTTGTTTTGTGTAATATGAACTGACGCGAAATATGCTGAGAAAATCTTATTGTATAAATCCATAATTAATAAAAGAAATTCCCCGAAAGAAGTCCAGTGGAAAGAATATGATACCTATGAAATAAAAAATGAGGAAACCGATGACTGAATCATTTTATGATGTTTTATTGCTATACTTAGGAATTTCGTAACCCATTTTATCAAAGGATTTAAAGACTGAAATATTGCGCCACTTTGCATTCCATTCCAGTGATTTCTTGAATAAAATTATTTACTATTTACGGAAAATCATTTCAATTTTAGGAATTTGCGATGAATAGCTAAAGAATTCAATAAATAGACATTACTCTTCTCCTATCAAAGAGGAAAAATTAAATTTTATTCGACGCACTTCCTTCAGGCCCAACATAAGCATGAATAAAGTTGTCATCAGTTACTGCCTACAGAATTAATTTTTGAGTCATCGACGTCTTATGTAATTACGAAAACGTGCATAAATTCACGACTGACCACACTGAAGTAGCACCATATCTTCATCTAATGATTATATATTTGAACGGCGCATTAGGAATACAAAATCCACAGATACCCGAAGGTATTAATTATTTTACAACAGCAAATATTAACTTCCCAGGTCATACCTGTTAATTTGCAGTATGCATTCAATCTGCTTCATCCAGAAAATGTATAGCATAATATTTCCGAGTAATTACAAGAAAAATAATAGACCATGCTCCTTCTAACCCGGAGGCGTGAATAAGATAAAGATTGAAGATTTTGATTTTATTTCTTAATTCCACTAGAATTCCGTCACGTCCAAGCATTCGCGCAATTAATCGTACAGAAACGGATAATTACGCACAAGACCAGACAAGACAGTGGCTCCACAATGGAGAGACGAGACCGCCCTATAGTTGGCATTGTACGTAGTCTTGTTGACGATCTGGTGCGCAACATAGGGCGGAGCCTTAGAGTTTCCATTCCAACAACTCATTACAGGCAGTTGGATAATTCATAATACTAATTTGTTGCCGCGCCAACTCATTATTCCCGACCTTGTTATATCTTACATATTAATTTAAATCCAATTCGATCCGGAGTCGCGGTGGGCGTCACACCGACGACCGCAAAAAGGCGAAAGATGACGAGGTTCTAAGTTCCTTTGTTGTTACAATACGTGAATACTTTTGATTTGGTATAATCAAGTTTTTTATAACACGCGCTATTTGCATAACTCCCAGATTTGTCAATTTTGATATCATTTTATTGCGGCGTAATAAGCTATTGACTAAAATCTCATTGGTAAACTTAATCGCATTCTTTAAAAAAAATCACTTTGTTTACTTTTGAGACAAAATCGATAGCGATTGATTGGATTTTTAGCCAAATGACATGGTTTTTGTAATGCACAGGAATTTTCTATGCCTCGTGTCAGATTCACACTTACTGCATGTTCAAAAATAATTATTAAATAATTTCGAAATGATTTTTTTATTCGTACTTATTATCACTTGTCGACAAGCCGGTTTTATTAACAACTTGTTTCTTCTAAGTGCGTTCATAACTTTTCCATTAAGCATCAACGGCGTGAAATCAATTTATTGTTAAGTTGTCATTGTCCAGTGTTTAAACCTATTCTGCTAATAGAACTTCCATAGCCCGTCATGACTGTCACAATTACATAATGATACTCATTAAGTGGGCTAAATAATGTCCGTATTTGGTAATTTTGTTTAAGTATAAAAATTAGTAGGCAAATTAGTAGACATCTTAGATTTTTCGAGATCATTAAAGTATATTAACGTCTCTCATATTAAGAACAGAAATCTTAAGCATCACTATTATTAGGCATTGTTTAGTAAATTATATAATTTACTTTTAATGTCATATAGTAATTTCTGTTTACAATTTACAAATTAATTAACAGAATTTATCTCGAATCCAATTTTAATCAAATTCCTGATTGCATCAAGGTGCGAAAATCATGCAAAACTCTATGAAACGCTATTTTGGATATATAACTCGGTTAAGTGTTTAGAATCCGAACCCCTGGATCAGATGAAGCACTTTAGACCTATTATTTTCTCATTGAGGACGATTGACTATTTGGTGGGGAAAATACCAACAAACACAAGCCGTAGAACTTCATACGTTCTTTTTATAAAATTTAGTTAAGTGACATAACTTCACGGATCACTCCTTAAGTACTCACAGACCCCGGTTAAGAACCGCTGGTTTACATGATCTAACTCAATCAATTTACTTGAAAGGATCAAAATTTTTGGAAAATCGCCATAATATTTCACAGTTTCTTGAAGTTTGTTTTAAATATGCGTTTTTTTTACAAAATTAGAACGGAAATACATTCTTTTAATTATTTTCTTACCTTATAGTTTTTTCGAAAAATTTTATACTGGAAAAATTAAGAATTCTAAAAGCACATATTTGTTTTGCATCTTATAACAGAGTGCAATTTACATTTCAATCATTCATGGGTCCGCGTTTTATAACGTAAAATGATTTATAAAAATGATTTGAAATTGTAAAATAATACCAATGGCACTATATTTTCTTCAAGACCAATTGACTGATTCTTGAAAACAACACTATGAGCTATGGTGATCAAGATGGATCAACAATTTAGTTTTATATAGGGGGAATATATTTCTATTTCTGTTAAGCAATTAGAAAGCTTCAATGCATAGCATTAGACTTCCATGCCAAAGTTTTAGCTTTAATCCTATAATCTAAATCCAAAGTTCCGGACTTCTTTAAAGAATGAAGAGCAAAACAAACATTTGGGAGGAAATTAAATAGAGCTGTGAACTTTTGCAAAGTTTAGTTAATATTAATTATCTTTCCAAGTCATAAGGATATATAAATCTGATTCTACATCATGTTAGTCAACTAAGCTTTTCCTTCAGTTTTAAACAGTATTATATTTTACTGTAGAATTATTAGAAATAAGTAAGAAGATATATAAATAAATAAATTGAATTTTTTCGATTGTATGTGTTATTGATTACAAAAACGTTTTTCAAAAAAGAGGAGGATAGTTCTTCCTTAAATTAATTTTATAAGCCACGATAAAAACTCAAGAGTCCATTAAATTCTGAAAACAGACGATTATTTATGCATGCATTTTCAACTTAATATTTATATTAAATCATCCCTTTAACCCATCGAAAAGCCCTGTCTTCAAGTTTAATCATTTTGAAATATGTGACACTATCATACAGTTAATGGTTAGCCATTTCAGTCTAATTTAATTCGAAAGATTACTCGTAAAAATGACTCAACTTCGCTATAGAGAGATACCCACCCACGCCGATCATTGTTTATGGTTTCCCTCTCGAGCCTCTCGGTCCACAACAAATGCTTCAATGTCAGCCAAGCAACGTTTTGCCATTTATAGCGACTGCATATCGCATGGATCGTGCATTATCTAATTGAACTCTCTCAGCTCGCGTCATTAATGCAATCCTCCCGAACGAATTTCTCCCGATCGCGGTCTGATTCACTGTCCATTAACCTGACCTCGAGCAATCGTGAAACGAAAGAGTTAGGCGACGAACTCCGTCACTAGACTGGCCGGGAGCTCTGCTTCCTTCTTTGGGCATTCGACTTTCCCATTCTGCAGTCACCTCCGAGGCCTACACTAAAGCAAAAAATCTTGTTGAATGTCTTAAGACTAGCCGACATCAGATTGAAAATTAAATCAGAGCAACGTTTGTTTGGCTTTCAGACGCGGACGCAATTGCGCAACTGGACAACGACGGCGCGCAGACTTTGCGGACGGATGGCGGGATTCACGAGATTTGTGCTCGCAGTTTTGATGACTTGAACAAATCGATCAGCTGGACGACTAGTAACCTTAATTGCCCCAGTAAGTCTAATGTTGATCGTAGTGGGCCAAAGAGTTAATTATCCCAGTGCGTGGGTCGTAGTTTATTGGGAAACGAACATAAAAGATAATTTACGGCAATAAATCAGTGTGAGCTCCTACCCGTACACCTTTTACGTGTGGCGGTGGAATGCATAATATTTATTTATCCGAACTGCCGGCTGGGAGCAGCAAATCCAGTTCTCTGATATGGCTAAATACAGTATCTCTATTAACAAGATGACCTGCATCATAAGGCCGAATTAAAATTCCCAATAACGAGCAAATTCTGGATCACCGTTGGTGAAGGCTGCAGCTGTGGCTGCTGTCTAACGCTCCCTACGTTTTCATATACGTGCCTGCGATATCTTATAAATTCTAAAGCGGCAAAAACGACACGATCTGTTTTTCCAATTTGTTGCATAAGAAGAATTTGAAGTAGAACAACGGTCTTTTGGACTCTGTGGCGAAATGGCCACAGTATATTGCTGGATTTATGTAAACTAGTAAAAAATAAATTTTACTTTTCCCACAAAGTCGATATCAATCTGCTGTCAGATTTGAGTGAAAATACGTACGTGATTAGCGTATGGTTACCTGGGGCGATGGCAATTTCTGGCGGCGCCTCCACGTATATAAATCACTTCAATTGCAGCTAGTTACTTTAAATTCTAAACTAGATACTAGGCATATGACAGCGACCGAGTTTACTTTCGAATAAGTGAAGTATACTGCTGTTTGTCGTTTGATTTATGAAAACTAAATTACAACCGAATATTTGTTGCTGCTCTTAAAGTTCTAAAATAATTTAAAAACAGTCTTTAAGTATGAGTTTATTTCAATTGACCAGAGTTCCGTATCTTTAAGAAATGAAAGCCCTTTGTTCCTTTTTGAAAATGAAAAGAAGTTAGGAATAATTGAAATAAAAATCTCTCCAGTATACTCGAAATAATATGACATAGAGGTTATTCGGCAGTCTGAAGAATTCGTTCAGTGAGGTAGTTTTGAAAGTTGTTGACACAAAAACTTCAAAGTTAAGGTGCACACTATTTCTCACATTTAAGACGCAACTCCATAGAAAAACAAATACTGCTTTAAAATGTGGAACAAGTACTTGATGATCAACAAATTCAAATATTAAACGATATGAAATGGTAAATAGTTATATAAAATGTGTTACCCAACTTTTCTAAATACTGTGAACTTTGAAAACTAGTGCAATTATTGTAGTTATTCGCCAGTAAGTTTTTTTCCACTTATTCTGTTTAATTATTAAATTACATGTACGTAATTGATTAAAACAATTTAATGGTGTTATTTTACTTCCTAGGAAAAGTTTTCACACAAAAGAACAAATGTTCACAAAATTTCATTTAAGGCTCGTTTAAGCCTTAAATCGGAGAAAGATGTCGTGGAACGTTTCCTTATTGCTCTAAAGTCTGGTTGGTTACAATAATATTTTTTTAATAAATGAATGAATGAAGCTTTTATGAAACTAAGAAAAACCGTTGGTTAAATTGATGAAAATAGATGAAAGTAGATAAACTACAATGGTAAAATAGTAAAATAATAATAGTGGTTGAATTGAACAACAAATTGTCGGTTTAAGCAACCGTTCACCAAATTACGTAGTATATAAAAACACAGCAAGAAAATGACTCTGGTTAGAGCCCGAATTGAACGAAGAACTTTTTTTTTTTGAATTTCAAAATATTACCTACATTACTCTAATAAAAATATACGAATATTTCCAATAATTGTATACAACTAACCAAAGCTGCTTTTATACGAGTTTAATTTTATAAAGTGTAAGAAAAAAATTCGGGAGGCTAACAGCATTTAAGACTTATCTGTTTTATTGTATTAATTTTTCTTACTTAATTTTTCTGTTTTTTACTATTTTAGCTTTTTTAAAAGAGATCAACATTTTACAATTTGATGTTTTTCAACATTTTATTTTACGTTTTCATAAAAACTATCTCTGCTATTTTTACTTACTTATTATAAAATTAAGGTGTGAGTTTGTTCATGTCTTTTATATAAACTCATTAGAATTATTGTGTTTATTTTAAAAATTACTTTACCACTGCAAAATTAATTTAACAAAAATCGTAATCGACTAAATGTTTCTATATTAACTTATTTACATGTCACATTACTCGTGACGTGACATATGACACGTAACATGATACAAGAGATAAAATGTTGAGTGCTTACATTAAAAGGATTCTCAGGGCAGTCTCTTCATCAAGTCCAAAACACATCATGATCCTTGGGTTTTATTTCGTCCGAAATTCTCTTTGTTCTACTTTAATTTTTGTAGTTTTCCTGATTCAAAATCAAAATTCTTATTCCTTATCGCTCACTTAAGAAAGAAAGAAAAACTAAAGGCATTGGACTCAACTCACATCATCTACGATTTCTGATATAATAAACATTGTCTGTGAGACCTGAGTTATGAATGAAATTATTCACAGCAAATGACAAAACGCCTAAAATTAGCATGTTACAAATCGTTAAAATTAAGTAGTATGAGCCACCCAAATTATGCAGAAGAAAGTTTAAAATGGACTAAAGAACGATTCATTAAAAGTTTTACATAATCTTGTCGGTAAAATATAAACGAAAATAAAATTTTGATGAGCTCTTTTGCATGTTTAATTGAAAAAGTAAACAAAATCAAATTATCAGTCAATGTACCATCAATGCGATTCACTAGCAATTAAACGCCATCATGAGGGTCTCAACTTTCGCTTTCGAACGTACAGAGTCGTTGTATTTTCTCACCTGGTGTAATAATTACCGGTCATAAATTATGTAAATCGCGACAAAGAGCTAATCCGGTGCAGTCGTAAACATACACAGTATCACTGCCTCATGAGTGCGCCGTCACGAATCGAAGCGACGATTATCCGCTGTAGGAGAATTAAAAATAAAAAATAAAAATATAAAACAACAACAATAAAAACAACAACAACGTCGGCAGTAAAAACAAATCTCAGCCGCGCGTTCAGGTGTTGAACTTGAGTGAAAATTTTCAAAGTCAAGGCAAAAGCACCTGTGCGCTAATGATAGACGATCTCAACAACAAGAAGCCAGAGTCAGTGGCCACTTTCTTCGACGAATGTTTATTGTAAATTATTCAATCAAGTTCTACCTGTCGTTAGGTGTTCGTGATGATAACGGCGAGCTGGTCAATCGGCGGCTCAGCCAGCGGCTTTTCTTGAGGAGGTGAGCGCGCGAACATCTTCGCCGGTTTCTTTTTACCAGGTGAGCCGCCAAGATGATCGAATGTCTTCCAGTTTCTTTTGATGAATACTCGCCGCCTGATGGTTACTCACTGAGTGAGCGCCTTGTTAGGAAGACAATGAGTGCAGCGACTGGAAAACCGGAGGAGGGCCCCAATTACGTAAAATAAATAAGCCAATTGAGAAATTATCTATCTCTGGTTGACCTTCGCTGTCATCGGGCTCTCTAAGGTCTCTGACCAAGGTGTGTGGAGACGCTCTTATCCAATACGGCAATTAAATCAGGGTGACCAATCGGTGTTCAATGATGATTTTAGCACAGGTGTGTAGGCAGGTATTATATGACTTATCGATGACAAATCGAATTTTTGCAAACAAAAGTGGATTTATTATTAGATTTGCTTTGATGGTTTCTACATATTTTAAAATTAGCATAACGTAGCTCCAAGGGTAAGTCTGTAGCGCCATAAATTTTTTACACTTTCTATACTTTTTCAAATTCAATAAATATTAGTCCAATATCTGCTAAAAACTTAAAGGTATAGACTAGGAATATTTGTTTATGTGTTACCACATCCTTGGTTTTTCTTCCGAAGTTATTGAACTGATCTCGAAGAAACTTTTCCTTTCACATTAGTAAGTACAGTGTCTATAACTAGAGTTTCGTGTGCTTATCTTTTTTAATGTTAAAGGTTAAAACCACTTGAGAGAATTCTAAAAGAATCTAAGCTACATTAAGAACGAATAAAATTCCGAAGTGGCATGCTCTCGTAGATATGTTTTTCTTTTATCTATTTTTTTAGACGATTTTTATTAACATTACTCTTTCCTTCTGAAAATTTTTTTTGTGCACCCCTACTTATTTTTAATTTAATTAAATACTAGCAAATTTTGGATAAAATAAAATAAAGATGTATAAGGTAATTTAAACAATTTGACAGTACATAATTCAATTTCTATTCATAATGTTACTATAATTTAAGAGTTATCACAAGTGAATTTCATATTTTTATACTTCTTCACATTTCTTAAGAAAATATTCATTATAAAGAAAACGAAAACTCCCTACTCTGTTTTATCTTTATATTGCTACTTTAACATGAAATTTCTTGTTGAAATTTTGTTTAGAAATATGAATACTGTGATAAGTATTTTGTACAGGTAACCCTCGTATAACGCGGAGATTTCGCTTCACAAAAAATCCGTCGTTTCACAAAAATTGTCGATCTCTACAATAACAAAACCTGAAAAAAGAATTTAATTGGAAAAAATCAAACTTTCGAAACTATCAATATCTGTTTTTGAAAAATAAGTCGTAAACAACAATTCATTTGCTCCGTTTTGGTAAAAGAAGACACCTCAAGAGTTTAAGTAAACTTTTTTTAATAAATAAAATTTTGCGCATTATTAATTTGAAGGCCATCTCTATAAGATACTTTTTTTAAATACGTTTCAATTTAGTTTTATAGTATTTTTGTATGTTTTTCCGTGTGTAAAAAATAAAAGGTTAGAGTACAAGTTGCTCGCCTTAGACCGAATATTTTTTTTCCTAAATTAAACTCTGCATTTAATTTTCGGAAATGTTTCCTTGCCTGAGGGGCTGGCTGTACAAATCTATTTTGAATAACGAAAGGAAATCGGAGCTAAATGCGATCGACAAGGTAAATCGTGTGAATTAATTCAGTCAATGTCCCTATTGAGAACTCTGGTAATGACCACAGCCTTGGCCAACAACTTGAACATTGTGAATTTTTGCTGGTGGGCGGTAATCGGATTCTATTCAAGTTTCGGGAAAGAAGGCCACAGCGCCTTGTTGGCTTTTATTGCAGTTCTTGTTATTTTCGCTGATTGCTGCCAAGTGCTGACGAATGGACATCTTCATTACTTCTAGAGCTGATTAATTGCTGTGCTCAAACGCAAAACCTGTTTACCGTTGAAAAAGACAATAAAAATCTCGGGTGCAAAGAGGAAGTACTAAAATCATTTTGTTAATAATTAAACCCGACGGTTAATAATAGATTCGCTGTAGGTACCTACATATATGACTTCGGTCATTGGAAACACTTCAGTGAAAGGTCAGAGCGATTGAGATATAAAAACATGATTTGCGCAAATATGGCTATTAAAATTCCTTTAGTTTAAGTTCTATATGCCAAACGTTTACAACAAAAGAACTATCGACAAAAGAACTATTTGCATCGATCCGGATCTTTATTTTGTTGATCATTATCTCATCACGGATCTTAAGATTATATATTATAGCTTTTATTAAAAAAGATTAGTGGAATATTTCCTCGTTTTGTTTATGTAATAGTATACAGGTGAGAAGTTATCCCAACAATTTAAACAAAATATAGTGAAATGCTTCCCACTAAAACATTTAGGTGTTCCTTTGAAATTCTAAAATTTAAATAAATTAAAATTAAAACTTAATAAAAATTAATACAATGAAACTGGTGTTCAAAAGGTCAAGATACTGAAGAAATCGGTCCCTTCATAAAATATTGAAAAACCCAAATGAAGTCGTGGTTTTGTGTAAAGAGGTCTGCAACTATTGCATTTAGGCTCTAGAG
The DNA here is from genome assembly GCA_001932985.1 of Proctacanthus coquilletti. Taxonomy (NCBI): domain Eukaryota; kingdom Metazoa; phylum Arthropoda; class Insecta; order Diptera; family Asilidae; genus Proctacanthus; species Proctacanthus coquilletti. The sequence goes on along the minus strand of MNCL01000208.1, from coordinate 160,317 downwards.
TATGTCTGTAGAAAAAAATTTAAGTCAATCAAGAGGATTATCCCCTGACAATTATCTAGAATAAAATGGGGAGGATTTTTCTGGAAATTCTCAATAAAATGGAATCCAAAATTAGTTACAAGATCAAAAAATGTTTAGGTTTTATGTGTAGTTTTTGTATTAACTTAATTGAAAGGTTAAATCTCCTTAATACGAGGTGTCCTGTTCGGTCAATTCACCAATGTGTAAATTTAACCAGGACGATACTTTTTTAAACTTTTGTTAAAATATTTAATAACTATTGTAAAAAGAATTTCTTCCTATTATTATAACTCTAATTATTACGCGAATGGAATTTTAGATGTTGCTGGTGTAGATGATATCTCTGCACAGGTATATGTAAAATTAAAAAAAAGATCAATTTTTCATCTGCATATGTTTATGTGTCGCTATCGCCGAAACTAGGATTATGAAAACAATTTAAACATCCGTTTAATTTTAAAGCAGTTAAAAGTTTGAAACTCTCTGTTTCATTTGCCATTAAAAAAATAGAAATAATTTATAAAAAATTAAATACCAGTCCTGGCAATAGCTACAAATTTCAATCTGTAAACATTTCAAAGAAATCGGTTTAGAAGTTTTTTTTGTCCATTACGCCCCATGGTAAATGTTATTTCGAGATAAACGCGTTTAAAGTATCAAATTTAAAGACTGCACTGTGGGCCTGACAATCTTTAAAGTTTTGTAAAACCAAAACTATTGAATGTTTCTAAATAAAAATTTTACTATATATATTTTTGAAAGTATATATTTTCAGAAAATACAAAGAATTCGAAATTATTAAATCCATCTCATCAACACCGATTTAATATAATTATAAACACTCCTAAATAGCTTTCCTTTTTATTATACCAGAAAAAGCTAAATGTGAACAATACACAGATGACTTTTAATAAATTTATCGGCCAGAAAAGTTATATAAATGAATCTACAAAATCTTACAAATCAAAATGCCTGTTGATTGCAAAAGTAATATAAGTAATTCCTATCATTGCAATTAATTTCATAGAATCTTGATATCAAATAAGCCAGTTCATTTTTAAACGTAATGTTGTCATAATAAGTCTCATTTATGTTTTGGTTTTTTTATGAAAGTTTTATATTACTTACTTTTCTTGTTTCAAGGGCAAATTAATGTTTACGAGGATCAAATGACTTAATTTAATAAATTTAAGATACATCTTTTGTACTATTTTATTTTGTATGGTTTTATGACCGTCTGTAAATGTCACTACTTTAATAAGTGTCGTATCAGTTTTAAAATAGTTAAGAGCTTCTATTTTTTCGCTTTGTTCAGTTTATAAGTCTACAACCTTAATAATACAAAAAGAAGGGTAATAACCTCTAACTTACAACTTCATTGCTAAGGAACTGTGGATTCATAGTTGGGTGTTTCCTCTCAAGTGTAAAATCTTAGCAACCGAAAATCAATAGTTGTTTGTTTGACAGCTATAACGTTTCCCATTAGGAATCGCTCCGGTATTACTTCTTAAAAGTATAGAAGTATAAAATTCGTAATGAGTTCACCCCCACCGCGTTCCCATCAATCTTCGCGCTCCCGGGATGGTCGTACCCATGGATCAGCAACCCTCAAAGAAAAGGACAAGAATCAGGCAGCATATCTTACAAGGCCAAACTTGAACGAACACGTTCAAGCACACATGGCTATGCTGAACCGTAGTTCCTACTTCCAGAGATTGATATTTGCAGGTCAACTAAAGACTGCAGAGGTACCATACAGTAAGGCTCTGTTCCAGGCATTCGAGGATATCATATCAAAGTGCAAAGAAAACCTCTTCGGCGAAAGACTCACTGGCTTGTTCTTGTTTTACACCCAATACTTGATTGTCCTACTGGAAGGTCCAGAAGACATGCTCACAGAATTCTTAAAGAATTTTCAACCTTACATTGAGACGTTTTTCAAAACTATAAAAGTGATTTTTCTAGCGAACAACATTTTTCAGGTTTATGTTTATAGCATTTTTTATTTGAACATATATAATAGTCAAAATGTAGTTGTTTTTTGATAGAATCATATGGCGCTGGGGTGTTCCGCACACTCTTGTAGGAGGTGGTGGCTCTGTAAACTTATCCGACATTAAAAGCACTAGTTTCCCTCTATTGCAGGAATTTCATAAACTGTGTCAGATTCTATCAGAGAACATAGAAGAAGGTAAATATGCTATAGGGCTACATACACCTAAATTTGTTCTAATATAACTAAAAAATATGTACACTGACTCAACAATGCATCGCACAAACTCTTTATAATGTAGACTAAAACCATGACCTTAGGAAGTGGGGTTGTTTAAAAGAAGCAATTCTCAAAACTTAACCCCTATACATTTTAAAAGGGTTTCTCAATAGGTTCTAACATTTTAGTATTTAGTAAATTGCTGAAAAGTGATTTGGGCTTTTCTTAGGTTTACCTAAAAGTTTTTTTCTATTTGAATTTTATGTTTATCTTTTTGTGCGCACCATGCACGATCACATGTTGTTGTTATGTTATTGCCATAAAATAGTTTTTAGTTTCGTATTAATCATTTCGTAGATCAATTAAAAAGTTAGTTAAAATATAAACCAAGAATTTTTCTCTATATTGTTATTTCCCACAATGTAGTGTTCTCTTGGTTTTATAGTATTTTATGTTTATTTTTTTAATTTTGTAAAACATGGTTAAAATGTAGGCTACATATACTATTTGCTTTTGCCCTTTGGTTTCTCTCTTATCATATAAAAAAGATTAGTAGTAGCACGCACATGCTTTTCATACATGCTTTAAAAATACCGAAGACGATTTTGGGTGTATGTAGCACAACATGTATTCATTAAAGGTATGATATGATTATCTGTATTTAGGAACTTCCGCAACACCTGTAAAGCTCATGGAAAAGTGCATCCAGTACATGCCAGAAATTTTAAGATTGGATATAATCTTGTCATCTAAAGAATTGCCTACATTGGAAGATTACATCAAAATTTGTACAGAAGTTCGAGACTATGATGATTATGAACTCAACGTATGGCCTGCTCCCTGCGAAAAGGTCCCGTTGAATATCTTCACTCAGCAGAAGTACGAGGTTAATTTGACCTTTAGGGATAAAAAATAAATAAGACGTTCCCTGGAATGTGTTTATGTACCACTCGATCAGGAAGTTATTATCTAGGCCTACACAGTATTCCGAATGTATAGCTTAGCACGCCCGCGCCCCTTTACACATTTTCGCCGACTTGATCTTGAAGCGATTTCATGTCGCAAAAAGTGTCAACAACGATGTTATGTCATACAAATGAGACTCTGTCAATTTTCCGGTATCGTTCGCATGTCATCTTGGGCTGTGCCGCTAGCGCAGAAAACACCTAGCAATTTGTTCAGGTGCATCTCGGCTGACGAAATGCACTTCTTAAGTCCATGTCGGGAAGACGCCAAGCACGGGATTAAGATTCACCGCGACAATAGCGGCGTGATTCACTGCATCTCGTTGGCACGGCTCGCGATTATTCACTACCTGCACTCATTCGCGATGGCATCGCTAGCGACGATCGGCTGTTGAATTATGCATCATTCTGGGTAATTAGTTCAGTGTGACATCTTGAGCTCTTTATCATTTTACAGGGTCACCTGTGATTTTTCATATTAATTACGGTATTATGGCGTACGTTTTGCGCGCTCGCCTCTGTGACCCTGTGATTGCGCATACCTCAACTTTTCTACTGCCTCTGAGAGCGGTTGCCGCAATTGGGGACTCGGGTTAAGTTTCATTTTACATGCCTGCAGTTTGTGTGGGAATGAGCTCGCTTTATTTTGGTTCTTGAGGGGTTAAGGCTTCACACCTTACTACTAGTTAATAAAGTTTATTCTTAACTTCTTAAGAACCAATTCACTTATGGAAGGTACTATCTAATTTAACTCAACAGGAATTTCAAATTTGTGCTGCTCATATGAGTGTATACACCTTACTCCGTTCCATAGACTACAATTTTGAACTCCCCTTAGATCAAATTATATCTTAAACCGAGAAAATAAAAATCATGTTTTTGAAGATTTCACAGTAGCTTTGCAAATGATTTTTTTATTCCGAATTGTTTCAAGTTCACACATTTTATAATATTTTATTATTATTATTATTATTGTTATATATATTTAACATAAACATAAAAGCACAATTTTTCTTGAGGTATTCCCTACGGTATATGTAACCGAATTTTCATACGTAGACTTAGATGTTCGAGTATGTATAAGATTAGCAAATTGGCTTCGAACAAGTGAAAATTTCATGTTAAAAGTAAATCTGAATAGAAGGACATTAAATTCATATTTCATAATATACTATATCAATTGTAAATTTCCTAAGTTTCGTAAAACTTTGCAATCGTCAAATCCATAACTTTGTAGACATTTCACATTACTGAAAGTAAAACACTGGCAAATTATAATACTTTGTATACAGTATACTAAATTTTCCCTGTATGGGGTGAAATATAATTTTTCAAAGATAAATTACGCTACTTTATATTATACAAACCTCTTCAAAATACACAGTAAATAATTATATATGATAACATCACATTTGTATTGTGTATTGTATTTCATTGAAATAAAGTTAATAAAATTGCTAATTTCAGAATAAACACCCACTCATTCCTTAAGCATATGTTGTGATATTTCATATTTATTTATGGTCAATATTTATTGAATATTTTTATATTCTATTACGTTAGTCAGAAAAAATGTTAGCGAAAGTTGATGCGCAATTTATATCATTTCTGATAAGTGTATTAAGTTCTTTTGTGCGATTTACAAACCACGCCAATCAGTATAAACGAACTGGATTATGAAAGCGCAGATTTCCTGTTTCTAGTTATGTCTAGCCCCTTGATATCCTTCAGCAGTAGGGCAGTAAGAAGAGGACACTGAGCCAATACCTTTGTTAAGTCAACACTGACGGAAGCTATTCGAAAGTACACGGGCCATCAACCCACTGGCAGACAAGTATGAATTCCCCGCAAGGCTTGAATGTAGATAGCCAAGATCTTCGGAGAATGCCCAACTTTCACTTTCGGTGCAATTCGACCGCTCGAGCGCTCTATATCGCTGCGCCGCCATGATCTCATCACGATCACCTGGAACAAGAAAAATCAATGAGCCGCGTTGCGCCCATTCAACTGCATTCAATAACGCCCGCGGCCAGGTTACGATTTTTATTACCAAAACAAAAAAAGAGGCTCGGAAGTGGCTGGGAAATTTGTCATTCATTCGCAATGGAATTTTGCCTTTTTTCAGCAATTTTTTCAGGGGACAGGTTGTCTGATTATCTTCAGGTTTGGTGGCCATTATTCGGTAATATTTCTACTATTCAGCGAGTGATACGCCGCTCCCTGATATCAAGATGTCAAGTTTTATTACGATCAGGGTGGAGACTTTCATTTAAATATTATAAAATTGTGTGAAAGGAGAACCTAACATAAATCATGCACCGTGACTTAATTTCAATTAGTTAAGGTTATTACATCCTATCAAATTATTTGTTTTTTATTTACGTTTTCTATTGCGTTTTATAAAACTCTACAAGGATTCAGTGTTATATTTGAACCACTAATTAAATTATATAAAACTTTGCAATAAAAAATTATGTTTTTCAAATAATTTTCTGTTCTTTCATATTCTTTAGTTTGATGTACAAAGCAAATATTTTACTTAATACGGATGTACAAATGTCGTAAATATAATATAAAAATTTTGGAATGCGTGTACAGTGAATGGGTTAAATAATGAGCGGATATAAAATATAAAATAAGTAAGACTTTAACTCAATTCTTACATACCTATGTAACAAATAGAATACACATCATCATACTTTCAAACACTAGGTGGCTTACGCTAGTTTAACCATTAAAAACGTATCAAACTGATATTTGGATAATTGCAAAACGCAAACATTTTTAACATACATAAAAGTATATACCCATAACTACTCGGTTTAAGAAAAAATTTCGGTCATTATTAAATTGTCTCAATACTATCAATATTTCTTCTAAAAGTCGACCAAGTATATTTTACTTAGGTATTTTCTTATAAATTTTTCTGAAGAAAAGTGTTCGGTGATGTGGAACATCATTTTAAAGGACTTTTTAAAGATTTTACATACCTCAGAAACCACTTTTCCAAAACTAGCAAAATTAAAGTTGTATGAAAATTAGTGGTATAAGAGATCCATGTATTCCTTGAAAAATCCAGAGTTTATTTCTATATTCAGGAAAAAATTAGACTTAGCTCAGAAGTAATTATATATATATAATTACAAATACACCAATGCCCCCGCAAGTTATATTCACTCTTGGCCGCTTTTTAATTATAAGTAATGAATTACTATATTAACAGAACCTAATACGTGTTTAACTTAGTCTCCAAAATTTATAGTCTCATTCAATTTTAGTTTGTAACTTCTACATTTTCAAATCTTGATAATTTAAACTCTTCTATAAATGTCGACTACTAATTTTATAGTAAATTCTAATAGAAAGTCTCTAGGGTTGTAAATATGTTTCATACATCAACAATGAACACATTAACAAACAAAATGTTCTTGGTTCAAAACGAGGGTCAGAGTTCACGCGGAGTTCTGGAAGTATAAATCAGTCTAAGTTGATTCGAAGCAATTTTCTGTAGTTTATATTTATAGATAATAGGAAAAAGTGAGGAGTTTAAAGATAAGTATTGGTTTTATAATTTAATAATCGAAAGTGAAGCTATTCCGAAAAAAATTAGGTGGATTCCGAAATCGTAGTGACCTTATCATGCTTCTGCTTAACTGCCCTCTAATAAATGTTGCGTGTTTTTATTCTTATTTTTGTGTAAAGTTAACAAACTTGTAGCCTTGATTGGACATTTTGGACAATTATTGGACAAATCGTTTTTCCACGAGCTTTTCTCTGCAACTTTAAATTTATTCGCCTAAGAAAGAATCATTACAAAACCCTAACCCGGAGGTTATCGCGATAATTGACCAAATGCACGTAAGCGATCAAATTAAGAACTAGGTCACCTGGGGAACCTGGCAATCACGATCACGACCAATTACTTTCTCAACACGCCGAACAATTTGTTTACCAGAGCCGAGAATCAAAGAAAGTCGTGAGCCACCGGTTGTCGTTGTGACAAACCGTCATTAATAAATCCAATGAATTGTTAGGTAGCACGGGATAACGGAAATCCAATACCACCCGCGATCACCCTTGACTAGGTCTTGAATTGAATCCCAGGTATGTCTTGAGTAGGTAGCGCGACAGCGGTCCGATCAATCTTGGCGATTTCCTGTGGCACGATCTCCTTGCGCAGCTGGAATCTGGCTGGGAAAAGTTCACATCGCGAAAAAAATGAGGTTTCATTCATGGTGGTATGGTCTTTTTGCACGACGATAAATATCTTTAGCGTCGATTATATCATTAATCGCTGCAGACCGCGATGGAATCATTTCTTCATTCGATTCATTGCTAATTGCCTAATGAAACTGCACGTCGCGCTCGGTGTCCGTTTCTTGGTGATTTTTCTTTTTGGCTCAAGTTTACTACGATTTTTGAAAAGGAAAAAACGGCATAAACCGGAGGTTTCAGTTTTATACTTTTTTAGTGAAAATCACCTGAAAGAAGAAGAAACCTTGAGCGCATTTTGCAATACCAGACGATCGTGTCAATGCACCAAAGAAAACATGTTCTGGAAAAAGTTGTCGACTGCATTAAACGCAGAAATTGAAAGTATTTGTTTCACTTGGAGAGTAAGTACATCGTCGAAAAAACTAAAAACTTGTAGGGATCTCGAAGACCAAAAAGGTTTATCTCAACATCTCAACGATCTTGTTGATTGCAGACTTGTCGCAAATCGAATTATAAATGTTCCGTGAAAAAATCGTTGACATCCAATTATGTGATCACACGTAGTGTGGGCGAAGTGTCCTGCTGGCATTGCGAAATCTGCTCCAGTAACTCATTTCCATATGACGGAATTCGTCTGCGGAATTTACAGACGAAATTTTTCGAAATGGAAAGTGAATCTAAAGCGTCTTGGAAGGAGTGGCATTGTTTTTGCTCGATTGCAATGACTTTCGAAAAATATCCGCCCAGTCTACGAGTGGAAGTGCTGCTATAATAAACAGCGTTCGATATATTCAATATTCAATTAAGATGTGTCGTAAGAAAATAAATCAAAATGTAGATACAGAAATATTTACTTTTTTAATACACAACACGTGTTTATATCTGTCTGTGGAAGTATAATAATAAAAGTGGTTTGTTTATTTATATTATCTTGCAAAGTATTAAGTAGTAAACTAATCGATATAAACTTGACATGAATACAGTCAATCTAAACCTTAAACCGAATGCAGAGTAGATACGCGTAGAGAGTAAGTTAAGATAAAGGCTATTAGAAAAATTATATTGGGATAGAAATAAACAAGCAGATATTTATTTGAAGGAATATCACTTTTTTTAACTTGAGAAATTTATACCATTTAACCAATCAAATGTTAATCTTGTTTGAAACCTCAAAACACACATCGTTATAGTCTAAAATAAAATGAGATAGACAAAATATGCATTTGCAAATTCAACAGCTTTTCAAGAAGTCGAAGAATAGCTAAAATAAACAAATTATTTTGGACGATAGGCAAAAACACAGAAATTAATAAAAATTTAAAAGTGTTTTTCACACTAAGGCAAGTCTTATCCCTTTTTGGGAACTTAACTGGTTTCTAATATTATAAATCTTTTAAAGTATGAAGTAACAATGTTTTCACGAATTAGTCTAGAATTAATGAGTAATTTAAAATTTTATTTAAAAATTAGAACTTACGTATTACTTACGTGGTCAAAAACTTTGTGGAATAAAATGTTAACAAGAAAGTAACTTCTACTCTACTCTAATCGAAAAAAAGAAGGTCATTTTTTCATAATATTGTTACTATCATTTACCAAAATCTAAACTCTTATGTAACTCTATTTGAGAAATTTAATTGTACGCAAAAATACGGGAAAGTTTTTATTGCAAGAAAAAAGAAAGTTTTTATACTCCTACATTTCCACAATAGTGGAAACTCCCGAAAAGTTTTTCCGGAATTTTGGCAGGCCCAAAACCCCACCCAAGGTCCAAGCAAAAATGAACCTCGAGTTTGACTCGCGCAACGAGGGTCCAGTGTTAATATTAATCACTTTCGTACTTCAACATTTCAACCCTGTGAATTGCACCACATTTGAATCGAATTTAAAAAAAAACAAGATATCCAATAATTTGTTTTCCTAAAAAAGTAACGCTAAAGAGTATAAAACCATCCACATGCAAATAGCTAAAACTTTGAATATTAAATTTGCTTTAGCCTCAAAGTATTTCTAAGATATGCATGCCTTAAACTAAGTCAATTAAGACAAGTTTTCAAAGCAAATAAAGCTTTTAAATATTACTAAAGTGTATGAAATAAATTATGATTCTACAAACCACAACGCGCCCATCGCATACCAGATTTGCTATTTCTAGTAGTTGCCATAAAATAAACTGCGGTCTAACTGAACTAAGCTGATACTTGTCGCCTTTTCATGGAGATCTAGATTTAGAGATTTTAACTATGATTTCATTAATCTGACAGCGTTTTCACTCACGATCGTAAACGAATGTTTGAACGAGAATCGTAAACAAGGTCGTACTGCAGTGAAAAACATTTCAAATCAGTAAAGTGTAAAATTGTTCAAACAGTTGAGGTCGCATCAAAATTCTAGAATGGCAATAGAGCCATAGCACCAAAGTTGGCCAATTTCCCACAAAAACAATTAAATTGCCTTTACACATTGCAGACACAATCCAAACGAGATAAGAACGTGTCCTCAGTGGTGGTTCAATAAAAAACCAAATTTTACGTTTGTCGATATCAGCGTGAAATGGGTACAGTCCATCAACACCGCGATGCATCTTGCATCATTTGAGAAGGTGGTTGGGTCTAAAGAAGTCCAGCGGGCGGGTACCATCGTCGAGGTTCCAATCGACTGGATTTTGAATAAAGACGCATTGTCAGCTCCTCGCCATGACCTCACGCCCATTGTACTAGACGTTGTGCCGCTGGTAATTGAATAGACCTTCCGAGTCATTACGTGTGCTTAAGCGCCAGGTGAAACGCCAGGTGAGACGTAAGAACTCGCAAAGCCGCAATTTATGAGATCGCGATATTACTGGAATGAAATCGCTCAGTTTCACAAGCCTGTGGCCATTCATTCAAAATTGCCGGAACGTCATAGTCTTGTCTTGAACCTATCGCGCAGTCGCCGCCAGTCGTAGGTGTCCATTTCCCCTAAGAATCAGTGACCCAAATCAAACTGTGTCGTACACGTCCACCTCCGGCACTTACTGAAGGAAGAAAAGTTTCCTACGTCTTGGCGAATTTCTTTTGATTTATCTACGGGCTCCGAGTCAACACTTCGTGATTTATTGGAGAACTATTTCTACGGCATTACGACCGGACTGGATAAATTGCATAACATCTGAAGCGGTGAGCCGAACTCCTATCGATAGCAAATAGGTGTTCAGCAGGTATGTGTACATATTGAACCTGGAGCCAATTGCAGTGAGTGCACCAAATGCGCCGAACGCAAAGCGGACGCATTTTTGAATTTGCATAACAAAGCCTCGCTCACGGTGAAACTATTTGAGGGCCACAATCGGCCCAATCGGCGTTATATCACCATGAATAATTCATCACGCACGCGGCTTCGCATCTTTCCAGCGAAATTAAGCGTTGGCACTTGCGTTCCGCAGATATGACAAATAATTTAATTCAACAGTCGATGGGAATTACCCTTAGCCAGTGCCTTATTACAAGTGGTCAAACATTTCGGAATATTTTCAGATTAATGAATGAAATTACATTTTCCAAATACATTTTTACCTTCTATTGAATTTGAAAACATATTCATATAGTACATTTTTAATTAGGAAAAAATGGAAGATATAAAAAATATCCCACAAAAATACACAAAATTATGGAGGAAAATCCCATTAAATGTTGAGGTTTTTTACAAAAAAAACTGTTACGAAGGTTTTTAATGCATGCAAATTGCCTGATATAAGGTAGAATTGTTCTATTTTTTCTGAGTTTCCAAATCCAAATCCAATTCCAAGGAACCATGTTCAAATTCTGAGGTAATTTTTAATTTTTAAATTATTCTGGATAAAAGATAAAGACAGAATGAAAGAGGCAAATTTCGGTATTTATCAACAAGAAAATAATTACAAAACAATCTATTTCAATTGTACTATTCATACAAATATTAATTCATTTCTTCGAATTAATTCATTTCTTCTTAAGGTCCTAGCCAAAAAATTGAAGAAGATTTTAAATAGTAAAAATACTGCTATTTAAATATTTGAGCATAAAATGTACAGAATAACGTCTACAATAAAACCAAAGTGGCTTAATCAAAAGTAAAAACGAATAATTTAAATCACTATGTATAAATTTCTACTCTCCGTTTCGCCCAAACCAGTAGTTCTGAAAAGCAAACAATTTAATAAAAATTTAAATAGAAAATGTTGTATCATATAAACCAGAGATGAATTAAGAGCGTACAGTACTGCGTACTGTCTTTACACAAGTGAAACTTTAATTTTAATTTTATTATAGGGCTTAAAATTACAGGTACACAAATGTTTAATAAAATGACTCAACACAGGCGTTATGAAAAATCACTCAGTTTTCTTTTAAATGTGATAGGAAAAAAAAATTTTTTTTTGAAAAATGCATACAACCATCGATCAAAGCTGTACTTTCAATTTTGAGAGTTATACAGTTTTTTAGTACTCACTAAATTTATTATAACTTTATTATATTGTTTTATTTGTAGCGCAAAGCAACGAGTAATCAATAAATAAGAAATAAATCACAACTTTTATTTGATTTTATTACAAAAAAAAAAAGTACTTTTCCTTAGAATTTCCATAGTCTTTTGTTATATTTCAAGTTCAAGTTATTGAGTTCTATTAAACCCATTTCTACGACAAATTAAACTTATTTGTTTATTTTATTTTATTTTATTTTTGTCTTATTTTAATTCCTTTTTTTTTTGTTAGAAAACTTCAAAAACAGTAAAATCTTGATTTATTGTATAAATTTATGTCCATGGATCAAAATTTCAATTTAGTATTGAAAAACTTACGAAAATATTGATTGTGAAATTGTGTTATGGAAAAAGAGAGCAGAAGAAAACCAAAGCAATCATAAGAAAATGTGCGGGAGAACATTGGAAGCTGTTGAAGATTTTTGAATTCCGTGCGCAATGTGCGCAAACGGCAATCACATGGCTTCCTCTATGCTTGGGAAATACGTTGTTATTCTAAATTATCAAAAAATCATCAAACATTTAATTTTTGGATATGAATTTGGAAAAAAGGATTCGTTACTGTATGCGGTTTTCTCACTTCTGAATACGACACTTATAGTCCTGCTACGAAAAAAGAAGCTTTCTAAATTAACTAATAAATAGATTTCAATTACACCAGCCTTATCTAGAATTAGTTATAAATCACCTCTGAAGCTAATTTTCCCATTTTTTCTACTTTATACCTTCTGACAATTTTCCATCCTCTGCACTAAAGCAACTTCTTTTTAAAATGTACTAATAATGATAAAATTGTGATTTAAGATCCTACAACGTTCCTAAAAAATCTATTAAACCAATCTAGAAATCCTATTAAATATTGCTTATTTAATTCATAGTGCAGAAAACAATATTTTGAATTTAGACTGAATAGAAAAAATTGAAATCGTCTTGCATATTTAACACTGTAATTAAAAATTATATTACAAAGATCAATTGATTTATCACTAGAGAAGTCTGAATTCCAAAACAGTTTTAGGAATCAAAAGTCGGTTTGGTGTCAAATTCGGATTAATTTCCACTTGAGAATTATTTTACATTAAATCCGGAAATAAAAAAATTGTTTGACTTTCACCCTAAAACTTTTCACAAAATCAAAACAGGCTCTACCGACTTGGACCATCAGATCGTCGATGTTCTCTAGAGATCGGCTTTTAAATAGACACTAAAGTGAAAACTGTACAATTAGCGGCGAGCCACGTCTTGTAGAATGTCCAAATAAAACAACAGAAAACAGACGAAGTGTCTTAGCCGGCACACAGCGCGCCTTAAACGGGGCTTTTAATTACATGAATTGTTTTCCAGGTAAGGTCAAAATCAGTTATATAAAGTCGCCTTGTTTGGAGTGAAACGCCTTTTTGTCGCGCCATTTAGTGCCGTGCGCCCGTGCGTTAACGCTAATGCAATCGACGGTAAAAATCTGCCGCCTCATTTGCGTCTGCATTTGTTTGGAAAATCTAGAGGAAGCGCAACAGCAGAACAAGCCTGACACTGCCTGAGCTGCAACAGCGTCGTCCACTTAGAGATCGAAGAGCCATCTAAGATGCTGCAGAATCACTGTCTCAAGAATGTAGGTGTCATACGATTCTATTAATCTTAGCCACCGCATCGCTTATGTAACGGCCCGCGGTTAGCCGCACGGCATAAATCAAGAACTGTTTGTGAACCCTGTTAAAATTCCACAGCGGCAGGCTACTTACCAGAAATATGCCAAATATCCACACCTGAGCAGTCATGGTGGTCAAAATTGCACCTATTCTGTCCTGTGAGATGTCCGTGCGAAAAATCTTCCAGAACCTGGAATTTGAAGAAATTTCTCCAACTGCGGGTTTCACGTAACTAGCACTAATTTGTCAACTCCACATAGAATGGATTGTTAAAGCACTCTCAGAAAGACTCGCGAAAATTCTCGCGGATTGCTTAATGCCGCAAAAAATCGCGATTTCACATTATCTGGTGGCCGTTGAGAATTGATATCGCGGTGGACCAACAGCGTTCAGGTGATAGTATTTATTAATGGCAGAGAGTTTCAGGTCGCTCGCATTACATACGACCGCAGACCGGGCGGACGGGGGCAGGAAGTCTTGAAATCACGCAAAAATCTAAAGGCCAGGAAAATGCACCCAGCACATGTGAAATACTATCTGTAATCGTAAGTCCCGAGCAGTGTCTCCTAAGACAGTGTCTACGACGTCTAGCTTCGAAGCTGGCTTAGTGGCCACTAAAAGACGAAAGACTGCAACGGCTGCCAGTCGCGAAGTCACAAACCCGCTGAGATTTCCCACTTGAAGGAAAAAGGCTTGCGTGCGCTTAACAATCGCTTTGCGCGCGATTTAAATTGACACACCGATGGAGCGTTGTCTTGTCTTAACGAGGAAGCTGCTACAGGTAACGATCGCGATCGCGGATTGGGTTTCTCTTTCAGCGGATCTTAAGAGATCGACGGTATAAAACGTCACTACCCGAAACGATGCTCGCGATCGCGACTCGCGAGGAAATGTAACGAGGAAAATTCGCACGCATGAGGCGGGAAGTGAGTGGGTGTCATACGGCCGGCAGCGCAACTTATTGACACCTCGAGAAAGACAATAATTACAAATCATCGAATAGAGTCTTAGGGAAATATTTACATAACGGATCAGTTGTCGTCTTGCTCCGATAATTAAGCCTGGTCGGGAGGCATTCAAAGATCGCATTCGGCTGAAAATGCGTATGAAGTCATGGCACGGGGATGCTGAACTCTTGCACGTTTTTAACAGGGAAGTACATACCAGTTTCCAAGTATGTTCCAAGAAGTGGTCTTGTGGTCTTTTACTTCAAGCAAATTGGTGTTTACCGCCTAACAAAGCCCTGCTTCTTGGAGACAAAAAAAATAGATTGATTGTGGGTGGAACTACGTGGCAATTAACATGTTAATCCTACGAAATAGCTTCTTTTAGATAGAAGTTGAGAGAACTTAAAATATACTCCTGTTGATCACCCCTCCTTAAAAGAGTTCGATAAAAAATCTTAATGAGTCCAGTTGGGTTTCGTGAACCCATCGACAATAATAACGATCAGAAGTAAAAGATGCGAAAAGCAGGCACTCCCACTTAAGGTCATTGTGGATGATGAGCCCCAGGCCTCTATCTTAAATTATAGAGCTACTATGAAAGTTTAATTATTTAATAGGCAACGTAAGGAAAACAGCGGCCGGATCGAGTTTCAACGCGTCTATGGTTGTTCTCCTGATACTTAATTGAATTGATTGACTTTTGCGGTAAGTTGTGGTTAGTTTGTTTTGCTGATATAACAACTCGGTATTTTTAAGCATTTGGTCTTCTGACGGGTTCTGCTGCAAAGAATTAATTTACTTTTAATACGAATTATATAATTTAAAAATTAAATAACAAAAGTGAATACGTAATTACAATATGATGCAATAATTTAATGATACTTTCAATTCTCTATTCTGACAAATTGATACATTAATTCTATACTGGCAGAACTCAAATTTTTCAAGAATAACGACGAAATAATTTTTGCTTTCCACACATTTCAATTACATAAGATAAAAATAATTAGAAAGCCTTTCCTATATAATTTTGATGTAAAGAAAAATAAATTTATCAAAATAGCCTCGGACATGTTTATAATAGGGTTGCAAGTAAAAACTATACTTGCACGGGGTCGTAAATAGAAAGAAAGGAAACATTAAAAAAAATAAAAAAAGAATATTTAATACTTCCACACGTCCGTAAATCTAGTATACTATTCGTTATAGTAAAAAGTCATTAATGGCAGGTTAAAATTTAAGTGAGATATTCGTACTAATTGCTTTAAAGAGGCTTTGAAAACTTTGTGTCAATTAATTTTATAAATTTCAGTGTCTCACATTGCTATTCATACATTTGTATCACACCTAAAAATGGAATATTTGGAATGATAACTATCCTAAAAGAAAATTACCGGAGTCACAAATTACTACTATGCGAAATTTCATCAAAATCCATCCAGTAGTTTTCTGATTCGTGCACAGAAAAAAACTTGTATGCAGTATGCATGGATTTCTGTTTCGTTTCTCGGAAAGCAATTTCCTTTATCTAAATATTACACAAAAGATTTATAAGTTAAGATATTCAATTACATCTCCAATAGTGAAAGAATTATAAAAATCGATCCAGTACTTTCGAAAATTTCCTTTCAACATCAAAACAAACGTTGTTTCTTTATGATATTGGTGTAGATGAAGCTTTAAACCTTCATTATTTCTTTAACAATTCACTTAAAACATGCTTTTTGAATTGTTATGACCAGGTCTTTCCGAAATTTTAATAAAACTTTTTATTATTAAGGCCGTACATCATTCACTCAGTAATAAAGAAGGTTAAAAGGTATTGTTGCATAGTACAATTGTATGTTATACCAATTGAAGGTATGATTGAAATAAAGAAGAAAATCATACTAAAGTTATGCTGTTTAAGATCTCGTAATTCCACCTTGTTCTAATTCAAGAAGGAGAAAGTTCTAATTGATATATTGATATAGTATTTATTTTAACACGAACTGGTATATACGTATTTTGTGCTTTATATATTTATGCGTATATCAAGCTGGCGAGAAGAAAGTGACCGGTTTGTTCTTGGCTACCAAAATGGTCATAGAAATACATTTTTGGAATATAAATTGGTCTTTGATGATGATTTCATTTTTTCTAAAATTTATTGCTACTACCTTTATTGGAACATGTACTGTAAAGAATACTGATGTGTTTTATAAAGGTTAAAATTTATATGGCCCTAAAAAGTAGATCACAAAAATTCTCCTTAAAGGTATTTAGCTTTCACTATAATTTGTATAAAAGCAAGCTACAAATTTAGGAATACAAACTACACAAAAAAAAATGTATTTCGGTATGTTCTTTAATCCATAAGTAAACAATATATGAGCAGTCTCTGCAAGGTAAATCGTGTTGTTACTTTAATGAAGGGCACAGATGACATGTGGACTTATAAATAAAGATTCATGAAACTTCAAACACCTTCATGGAACTCATAGTGATTTATTTGACACGTCGGCCCTGCATGGTAATAGACGTACGTGCAATGAATTTACATTTATTTAAAAGTGATTAACAACCAGAAAATTCTCGTTGATTCAGAAGTATCATAAAATTGCAAGTGCAATTCAAGAAAGATTAAAATTCACTTCATTCGTATAATTCAGCGGGAACTGATTAGGACTGGTCTACTCCATTAATAGTCCGATTGGGAAAAGGATTGCATATTTTAGTGTATTCATAATAAACAAATTCTGAGAAAGTAGTAGCCTATGCGTATGAAGTGGATACCTACGTTTATCAGAAGATGGTTAAACAACAAATCATAGCCTTATTGAGATATAGACTTCCATTTGTTACATATTTTGCTGATTAGTAATGAAGTATCCAAAAATTTGCGTACAACGCATATTATTTTTAAATTCGAAATATACTTTTTATTAGCGGATAGTACCGAAAATTTAATGTGACTTTTTGTATCTTTTGAATTTAGATATTGTTTTGAAACGATTTCACACAAGCTTTTCTTGTGAACATTCACACGTATTTTATTGTTGACTATATTTTATAATATATTTTATTCACTAATAACCTCGCTTTCTGAATGCCTGTGGAGGAAAGTAGAGTTTAAAATAATAACACAAATATAAATGTAATTAAAATTTATTTTATTTTAAGATTTCACATTTTTCACAATATTTGAAAAGAAACCAGCGCAAAGTCGGATAGTGTAGCAATGGTAAAGGTAATACTTAGCCAATTTTTAATTCAATTACCTCATTTAAATATTTACATACAGGCTAAAATATAAGGTGCTTGCTGAAGAGTCCAAAAATTAGTACAAATTCATGCTTGCTTACTACTAGTACAGTCTCATGATAATAATAAAAACGTTTGAAAAGAAATAAATGAATCGTTTGACTGATAGTGACCAAATTTCAAATGAGTTTTCAGGAAGGGGCAAGCATATAATTCATTTTGTGTTTGTCTCCAAGGTATTTTATACTGCAGATCATTCCACTCAAGATCCATCCAGTAGTTACTATGCATTATCGGCATATGTGTACCTAGATAACAAACGGACAAAATAGTAGACTTAAAATTAAGTTAAAAATCACAGTATCTAATGGAAAACTTTCACAGAGCTCGGTTCGGTAGTTCTCAAGAAAATCGCGAAAAATCAAATACCTACAAAAAGCCACATGGAGCCACATGCGAACTATTTTCTTGCAAACAATGAATAACTCAAATTGATGAATGTAGTAAAAAGTTATACATGAACGCACAAAACGCCTTGTGGAATCCCTATATTTACTTTAGGCATATAGAAGCCTTTTCTAGTGAAAAATTTATAGAACAGTTTATTTCTTAAGGTCCTTTAAAGCGTCCAAATTTTGTTGTTATAATATTAACACTAGAACAAACAAACCCGTGAAATTGAGGGGTTAAACTTTTTTCTCTCTAATTAAAGGTCGTAAATAATGAATATCATCTTAGATATCATGATGAATAAAAAACAAACAATTTCAAAAATAAAATTCAAAAATTTTTCTTTTAATTTGTGTAATTTTTATTTGATAGATCTGATACAGATTTTCGTTCGGTTGCTCTTGTTAAAAACTTTATTTTATATAAAATACACCTTATTCTTAAGAGAATTAAATCTTGAAAGCCATTGTAAAGGTTATATTATCGAAAATTTTTATAAACAAACACAATATTGGTGATTGGTTGTTTCGATTCTACTCCTATTCATTGGAAATGAAAAGACTGTTAAAGTCTCTGAATAATACCCCAAGAAATTGACCAATTACAAACAAATTATCAAGAAAAGTTAATTACAATAGTTTTGAGCTTCTTTGATATTAAGACAATAAATTGTATTAATTGATTTTGAGCGGAGAAAAAAGTTTTTAATAACATACGGGTTAAATTACTGCCTAAAATGATATAGAGATAATATAAAAAATTATGGAATTTGTTTAATAACCTTTTTTTTTTAATGTGGGGATTACAAAATTGTGAGTGTGGGTGGGGTGCATTTATCATGAAAATTTAGCCAGTTGTGTATGATTTCAAATGGCACTTTTGAAGCGTTCTTTTTTTTTAATTGTATACTATTACGTTGCACAGAATTCGTATATTAAGTTAAATTACAACAACACCTAATGTATCAGAACTGATGAACAACAATCATCAAAATCGGAATTTTTTTCTTTAGACCCTGAGAAGGTTGGCTATGACGACACATAGCCAGATGAATAATTTTGCCATTAGGATTCTGCCGTCCTTTTTAGGTATGGGACCATAATCATCACAATACTAATACAATTTTTACTAAAATATCCACGTAAAATTCGTAAAATATTAGGATACCCGCGATCGCAATTAATTACGAAAGAGCAAATTATCATATACACAAAGAACTACTCAACGTCATTTATAATACCTGTTAGAACAAAAAGAATATTGCACCAAATCCGGAGAAAACGAAGCAAGCCCTGTCTCAAATTTAGAGTTTTACACAAACGGCACCCTAAAAGGTACCTTGCCAAGCGAAGTAAACAAACATCAATTTACATATTTAGATCTGCGCCAGGCCTTTAGTAAAATCTACTCAAACAATAAATAGTTTCTTTTTATTAAAATACATTTAAAGTTTAAAAAAAAACAATTCTATAAATGGCGGCACTAGAATAGAATTTATGTGTGTCGAAAGTTTGAATTTTAATTTTACGGCAGGTTGCCAATTAGCGAAATTACCTGACCGTAGATTATGTCATAGATGGGCAAATCAAATCGATACGTTCCGACCATAAAAGGAGCTGTTCAGCTAGTCCGCCTACGCCGAAGTTATCACAGAACTTTTTTACGCTTTAGGAGAAATGTGAGAACAGTGAACCCTAATTCTAATTCTAATCGGCGCTAAGGATTAGAAACTAAATTTAGAACAAGATCGGTTTAAGCACTCCGACCGATTAACATAATGGGACCATTCACACTGATACGACTGATTTTCGAAGAAGATCGCTGTGATTTGCATAATTTCAAGCGGAAATCCTCGCGGGTTTTGCACGGCAGGAGCCATTAATTTTGTATGGATTTTTTTTCCAGGTAATAGTAATAATAAATTATCTATTGTTACGGTAGCAGCCCTGCAGAGGCGATCGATGGCGCGTGGGATTACTTCGAGTGCGCCGAGCAGTGCCGGTCGTTTTTTAGCAACTTCAATTGCGCGGTCCACGCGGTCGCGGATCCGCGCACTTACCGGATCCATTCCGCGTCGGCGCGATCGGCTCCAGAGTGGGCGACGGTCGGCGTGGTCAGTGCAAGACCAGGGAGAGAAAGAGGGCCTGCTGACAACTGCCAGTCAACAGCCCTCGGGCTCCGCGGCATGTCCAGCCTTGTCCAGTCGTCATAAGATTTCAATTGCAGACTACTTACCTGCTTCTTGGCACTACTGGCGGCGATTAATTTATCGGCTCCATTATTCCCAAGGAAATTTATCGACAGGTAAAAAATTCAATGGAACCAACTGGAACACGAGCGATGTCTGGCAGATCTTCTATCTAAGTGATCGCGCCGCGCTCGGATTACCGTCTTTCTGTTTTTCTGATGGATTTGTAGTTGCGTAATTGGTATAGCAATGGGAATAGTAGCAGAAACATCTGATCTGGTCCGCTGAGTGGTGCAGAGTGGTGCAGCCGGTCTTGTTGTAACGTTGTAGTTGCTGGCAAGTGGGTGGATTCCAAAGACCATAAAATTCTATTAGTAAATGTCCTAATGGGCGGTAAAAATTGCAGCTAAATATTGCTTTATGCAAGACAAATTTATAAACGTAGAATGTAGGAGGATTTCAGTCGTAAGCTCACCAGCTTAAAGAAGATTAATATCGTGAAAATATACATACAGGTGTATATTCTTTATACCGATAGTTAAAAGTCAGTATTCATGCGTATATTGCTTAAATAAATGAAATACGTAGGTATACGAAAAAGAGATGTTTAATAAACCATTTTTTTTACAATAAAATAATTTTCTTTACTGAATTTGACATATTCTACGATACAATTTCCTTATAGCTTTGTTCAACCTTCTTCCAAATACTTATCTGAGAAATTTATTATTTATCTGACCTTTCGCTTAAAACGAATCTCTCTCGACAAAATCGGTTCAGAATAGCCGAAAAAGCCTCAGGACCCCAAATTTAGAAAATTAGGCTAGTAAAAAAATGAAAGTGTTAGGTTTGGGCCGATCGTCAGGCTGTGCATGTTGTCCAGACAAGACAACAAGTGCCGATCTCAAGCTGTTGGACTATCCAACAGAATCCCTTAGTGTAAGTTTTTTAGAGATATTAATAAATTCTAATATTACAAAGGATCTTTCAATTGACTCAACAGCACAGATTATTTAACATACACTGATTCCAGCTGGGATGTGCCATTATCTTATTAAATATTTTAAATAAAAATATTAATTACTGTGCCAAAATGTAGTTCTGACATTGAAAAAATATTAGATAGGCTGTTTATTTTGAAAATGGTATGTTTATTAAATAAAAATTCAATCAACAGAAGATCAGTAAAAGCCCAAAAAACAAAATCTTATTTAAATGGCTTTAATGGCTTGTAGCAAGCCACAACTTTTCAATTTCAAAAATTTGTAGACAAATTTTTTCCGTCAAATATTGATTTTATTAAAAATACACAAAATTAAAGAATATAAACTATAATTGCACTATTTTATGTAAAATGAAAGCATATTATTTTTTTACTTCACTTATACGTAATAAGCTACACTGCTTTCCTTTTCTTTTTTATATTTTATTAATAATAATAGTAGTGACTCGATTATTTTCTATACGAACAACAGTTTTTAGTTTTCTACAGCCATGGCTTTGGTCTTTGAAATATATTTTTTTATTATTAATCTTTTTTTAGAACCAATAATATCAGATAGAAAAAAAACTAGCAAAAAAATGCCTTTTTCACCTTTTTCAGCTAAAGGAGGAGTCAATGTCACTCAATTTTGTATGAACTTTTGATCAAAAAACTTTCTATTAACGTCGTATATATCAACGTTTTTAGAAATCCGTCGTACATCTTCTTAGGTCTTGAATAAAAGATTTTTAATTTCAAGACCAGAGAAATTCGAAATTCTTTCTTAAAACTTTACTTAAACCCAAAAAAAACATTTTCCAGTGCGGATTCTACCCGATTCTTTTCGATCATTATCTCTATATTACTAAATATAGATCAAATTGAGATTCATGCAGATTCTTACTGATCAGGTTCATTGCCCAATTTACGAAAAGGTCGTTAAATTGGATTCTTTTCTTCAATTTATTAAAACAAATACTTTTTAATTTTGTATGATGTTCAAGACCCTGCGCTATTCTCAGGACGGGCAATTATGTTTTAAATTTCTCTATGTCCAAATGCCACTGAAAACTGACCATGAATTCCCAGTTGAGATTAATTTGAATTCGCCAAAGTTTAGCGAATCTGGTAAAGTGATTTATCTCTAAATCGATTCATGAAAAAATAAATCCTACAACAAGCGACTTTTGGCAGGTGAACTCCACCAAAAAAGTGAGATTATATAACCCGCCAATGTCGCGCTCTGCCACCTGCATGTAATCGCCGGGGCCGCGTACACCAGGGGCTAATCAATATATCAAATCGATTCGCTGTAGAGCACCTACAAAATCAAAGGCGTTTACGACGAGGAACTGAAAATGCATCAAAATGACAAAAATCAGCAGACGAAAAAGGCGGCCTCGTGGGATGAAGCGTGTCTTCTAGCCGGATTGGATTTGTTTCTGTGAATACTGAAACTATGGGGAATCTGGGAAAATATCAGCGGCTAAATTTGGCGAGAAGTTATATTCTTGAATCCATTCCAGCCGCCCGTGGGAGGACTGTGGCTCTTCCAATGTCACCTGTTGCTTTTTTTGTACTAATTAAGCAGTTAGCGAAATTCTTCGCAAATGACTAAAGAAGCGGCAAAGTGGTTCTTTACTGTTCTTGCAGTTTATACTACCTACTCAGCGCCTCGAGCCAAGTTTCACCTTTTAAGGATTTTGGCTAGAACCGTTTTTAATAGTCTGGCTTTTGTGCGTTCCTACGTAGCTAATCATAGATAAGAACAGTATTAGTCAGCTTACCATATTCAGCTTGTTTATGAAAACGGGAGCAATGTCCAGGTAATTATCTCAAGTTTGCACTGTTCCAAAAACGTACAGGTTGCATTGAAAGGCAATTTAAGTAGTATAATTTAGTTTTTTAAAATAAAAGTTTGCACGGAATTACTTCAATGTATTCTTAATAATATGTGCGTTCCTCAATTCTTAAATAGTTCATTTAGTTATTAAAGAAATTAAGGTTTCTTTCAAGGTCCGTCACAGAGTGGTTTGCCTTTAAAACCATGCTACAAAGGTACAAGAAGATTAGCATCAAATGAAAGATTTCGACAATTTTCGTCTTGAAGAAATTTAATTATATTTTTCCTGATTGTATTCCTTACATTTTAAACGTAGCCTATTCAAAAGCTTGTATGTGTATGTGTTTATGTATGGAAAAAAATAAAAGAGTAGGGAAGGCAACCAATGGAAGCCAAGTTCAGAAAATTAGTAGCAAGTAATAAGCCAATCGATTCCTGGAAGAGGGGTTAATGTTTTGGATTAGTGAGGTTTTGTGAAAAACAATTTTGAAAAGGCCTAAAGTCTATTTCTACTTAAACCTTTTTTGTGGATAGACACGTTCTCAGAAAGTAAGAAAGTCTATTGAACCCGTGGGAAGAGTGGATTTTGGTTTAAAACCAAAGAATCATATTAAAATTTGGATTAAATAAATTTGTTTGGTTTGGATTGGATTAGTTCACCATTTTTATATACATTTTTTTAATTAATGTACTACAACGAATTATAATTATTCATTAAGAATACATACTTTTTTCAATTATTCGCAAGCGCTACTTAAAAAAATAAGTAACATTTTTTATTCCGAAAATAAACGAAATGGGATTCCTACAAACAACTTTATTTAATTCAGGGAATATGTAATTCAGGGAATTTCCCATAAATGAAAATATTGTGAAAATGTTAGAATTGTTTTTGTTGAAATGATAATACCTTTTTATAAAATCCTGAAACACTCCTCTTATCTTAGACTTTAAATATAAATTTCGTTTGTGAATAAAAATCCTATAAAAAGTAATTTTCCATATCTTAATTTACGCTGTATTTGGGTAAAACGAGTCGCCCGAAAAATTAGGTGCCTTCTTAGATAAATTATATTTTATTTTACATATGATGACGAAGGGTGATATCATACCAATCTTACATATAGCTTAAATTAACACTTAAATGTTGAGTAATATGGTTATTTTTCTCTAGCAGATATTTATACATAAGTCCTAAATGATTGTGTAGAAAAATCACTTAAATTGAAACGTAAACCAAACGTGCAAAAAATAATAACCAGTTTGTGGATAAATTAAATCCTAATTTCTGTAATTAATATATGTCGAATTGTTGTAATTATGCCTCAAATCATTTTTTATACACTGGCAAAACAAATGTCGCCAAGGTAATTTCCACGGTATTAAGTCGTTCCCATCTGGCGAAAACGGAAACGAGCCCAGAAACCAGTTCGGTGGCAAAAATCTCATTGGCACTAAGACATCCTGTTCGTATCAAGACGCCCGCGCAAATTAATTGCAAAATATTAAAAGCAATTCAGAATTCTTGTTTTGAGTCTCCCGATGTTCTAGCTGTGGGCGACACGTATTAGGAAATGAGTGTAGCCAGGTTACTCAGTACCTGTACCACGAATTTATTGTTAGCAACCTCACTGCAACGTCTTGTGGACCATGATATTAAGTGTGAAATAAAATCGGATTACTTTGAGTCTTACTGAAATATGGCTTGATTCCCAAAACAGAGTGATGGGTTGGACAGACCAATGCCATTCTAACCGGACTTATTACACCGTGCAAATTTATAAATTGATGTTCTTGATCCACTTTCTTGTGGCGTGAACAAAATTGGATATTTTATACACAGATTTAGTACTCACAATTAGACCTTGGAGATAAGCATGTAGGAAAATAAGATTACCCGGATACTCGCGCTGCCATAGATTTCCATGTCGAGTGTTTCAAAAGGTTAAATTTATTATCTAACAAAGTCTAATAATGGAAGCTGATGAGGTCAAAGTTCTTGGATTCGGCAATGACATTCCTACGGTTTGTTTAGCACCTTAAGTAGCCCATTCTAATCTTGTGGCTAGAAATAATCTCATTGTATCGGTCGGTTCAATTGCTTGTTAAGATATTTGCTGTAAGATCACCTCGGACAGGTAGGGTGCTCTGTTGATCAACAGGTCGTAAATTTCAGTTGAAGTGGGTTCATTATGATTTAGAAAAAGGTCGCCCGACCGAATACAAATTATGGTAAAATTTCCATTGTATTCTTTAGCTAATTGTGGTTCTTAGATAATGCTACATTCAAGTTGTTGTGAGGGAAGTGATAATTGGTCGCGAATTGAGGATTTCAGGATCTTAACAACCATCCATTGGAACAAAAGCGCTTTAACGAAGCAGTTCATCCGACACGCCCTTCGGAATACATTTAAATTAGTTTTTACAAATTAACAAAAAATTAAGCATATTGCAAATTATGTCTATTCATTGTAGTAAGGCGTTTTTAACCTCAGCAGTACTGCACACGTTCACGCTATGGAATTCCAAAAATTTTATATTTGATTGGCAACATTTTCTTAGCAGGTTTATTAACATATCTTTGATCCATTTGTTCATATTTATACTTTAATACTAAGTCAGTTTTAAGTTAATCAACATTATGTTTTATTATTTGATTAGTTTTAAAAGAAATAACTCGATTTTAACTATTCTTTTCTTCTTCACTTCCTCATAAAATATACCCATATAAGATCTTTGGAAAGTGAACCTAACTTTTATCTAATCATTTAAAAAAGGTGTGAATTTTTTCTCAATTTCATTGTTTAAAATTTTTTAAATCTTCATTTTTAGTAAATTGCTGAAATTTTGTCTCTTTGCCTGTCGCGTTCATTCCAATACCAATTTACGCCATAACTACTGAACGAATGAGACCCACTTGCAGATCGTTTTGAGAAATATGAACTACAAAATTTCGTTTTTCGTTGTTTGTAATCTATTCGTATACATATCTTTGATTTTTCTACTAGACTAATGTGAACGAAACTTGTTTTGCGTAACGAGGATAAGTCTTGAATAGCAGAGGGCTAATGCTAAGTGAAGAACATCAGAAGAAGAGGGATTAAAGAGAGAATCGAACTCGTAATCTTTAATCATTAGTGAAAAAAATGCGCTACCACTGATCCCCCGAGATGATCGGAATTTAAAAAATCGTTTTAAAAGATCTTATGCTTATACCGGGTTTAACTGAAATCCCCTCTCTCCTCGACCGGAAAAGTGAATTTTAGCCATATCTCTAAAGTTTCCCTTCGAAAATAGCGACGCTTACTTCACTCTCAGCACTCTTTTCCGTTTGGAGCAATGCAAAGCAATCAATGGTTCCGAAATGTTTGTTATTTTTTATTTAAAAACGATAATGCCAAAAAGTTTTATGTCTGAGTAATTTCGACTCTAAGCGTAATCAAGTAATAAATTTTGATGTGGACCCCAAGCGTATTGGTTTCTTTGTTTTTTTTTTATTGGTGAATTTCGTTCCAAAAATGTAAGTAAAAGTGTAACAACATTACTACAATTTTTATAGATACAAATTAACCGATCCTCTAAAACTCTAAACGAAGAAAAAACTCGAGGTTTCTTAAATATTGTTTCCCATTGTATAACTATAACTTATAAACCATATGCCTAGACATATGTTGAAATTCCAAAAATAGACGAATCTTTAGCCTGTTTAGCAGTTGTGTAAAACAAAATTTAAACAAAATTTCTTTAAAATTCCTTTGCACAAATATTTAATACTGTTCGTAAGCTATAGTTTTTCATACAAAATAAAAACCATCTCATATACATGTCACCATGATAAATCAAAAGACAAAAGATTAGCTTTTAACAAAAATATGAAACTTAATTTCAAAGAAAAGACATTTAAATTGATATGCAACGATTGTAAAAACCGGGCACGGTCTTGAAGTGAAGAAAAACACAGAAGAAACAAATACTCACTGTAAATCATTTTCCTTGCTTAAATTAAGCTAAAATTATAATAAGCTTGAATAAAACAATAAGCCTATGTTATTCTTATTATGAAATGAATTTTGTGCAATTAACTTTAAGAAATTTATTAAAATGTTTTTAACAATTTTACTAAAATGTATTTAATTCGTTAATTAGAAGAGTTTTTGTTAACAGCCAAGCAACACATTACCCTTGCAATCTATAATTAACATTTTTCTACAATATAATCTCATGTTGCGTAATTTAACATTTCATATTTAATTAACTTTCTTTTTTAAATCAACACTTCTCTTCTTCGAATTACCACAAAGACAATGTCTTAAACTTAAATATAACAAGTAAACACTTGCAACAATACCAAACAACAAAAAGGAAATAACGTCTAAGGAATTAGCACAAATAAATCCTAATTTAAGAACAGGTGAACGCAGATGATCTGGTTGAGGATGTCGCAAAACGTATTCAACCCACCAGACAGCAGTATCCAGTGCCTTCATTGGTCGATCTCTGTAGCGACTAGAATGAATTTTTATATTCTCAGCGTAAATTGGATCCTCGGCCACTTTCAGGATAGTGTTCTTTAAAAGTTCCACAGACAATTCTGTAAATTCGATCTTTTCAGCAATTCCTAAGGACATCGCCCGATATAAATTCTGAAAAGTAAAATGTAAACAATATAAATACCTACAAATAAAATTTGTTACGATAAACTCCAATTATATTTTTCTATTATTTTTACATTTAGAATTAATACAATTTTTAGCTTTACTTATAATAATATAAAAGTTAAAGGATTGTTACTTGATAAAGATTCATTTTAACATTATTCCTATTGCGTTAATGCGACGTATAAAAAGCAAGGTAAACGTTTTCCACGAAAACAAAAACGAAATAAATATTTTTTTCAAAGAATATAACAATATGGTAAATATTCCGAATGCTACTTTTTTTAAATTTTTAAATGTTACGTACATGAAACCGGGAAAATTGAACCAGAAGCAATCGACTTGAAATTTGAAATGGTTCTATCCGTTTAACAATTGGATTTTAAAAATCCCTTGACCAAGGAACCATTCAAAGAAAATTCTACGTAAAATTAATGTTTCTAAGTTCTGAAATTGTGTTTTTATGAGATAATGAGGACATTTATTACTTTTAACAACATAAAAAATGAAAGTAATATTAGTTTAGTTTAGATTTTATGCAACATCTTGCATTAAACTTAGTGTGATGAGATTATATGATTTCGAATGTTAAGATGAAAACGATTTAAATTAAATAAATTTAACCTTGTAAATGTGATATTTTCACTATAATTAAGTACAAAATATTAAGTAATAATCAATTAGGTTAATTTATACCTGCTAAATGTTATATCTTAAAAACACAACAAGCAACATACAGAGATTAAAAAAAATCTTTAGTCTATACCAGCCGGGCAGATGATGAAATATTTTTCTATCTATCAAATTGAATTAACTAGAATTGATTGTTAAAAGTTGAATTATGCGATAGTAATGAAGATGTCGTAAAAATTCGAATATGATTATTATTAAAAATTTGTAACAATTGAATTTTTCTTGTTAGGTGTAAAAGATAAATGTTGCAGAACTTGGGGTGCATGAAACATTCAGACACAGATACAACATAACTTACTAAGTGAAGTTTATTCACAGGAGCCGCGAAGTTGAAATGAATGGAATATCGGCATAATACAAGTCATAATAACCAAATATGTGTTTATTGTACATTACAAATATATTTTAATAGTTGCACAATTTGGAAGAAAAAATTAAAGTTTATGGCCTTAATTATTTAACATGCATCTTGTGCCTTCAGCCTGTTTTTGACTAAGAATCCATTTTCTGCCCTTTATTTTCATAAATACCGCATATCATGTTTAATCAGACAATGACCTTTTGAATCTTAAAATACTGTATAATTACCACTTACTATCAAATATCGCAAACAAATTATGCGATATTTGATAGTAATTTTGTTTAACTTTTTTAACGGGTTGTAAGCGAATACGCGTGTTCTACATTTCGACTAAGTCAATTACAAAGTAAATAACTAAATAAATATTTTGCACAGTAAAATACCAATTGTGAACTAATGCCACTACCGTAATTAGTGTGCAACATGTCGAAAAAAACATGACTTGCAATTAAATAAAGGAAAACTGATAACGAAATTGCTAAAGTTACCGACGATAAAAAACACCACAATTTGTCTACATATAGATTCTATCGATATCAAGTTTTTGTTTTTCGCAGATACTCTGAGAGATTTAACAGTCTGATCTTTCTTTAAATAAACACTCGGAATTTATTTTTATTCAAACTATAGCTTATTAAAGACAATTATTATCTGATTATATGCAGTCTACAAATAAAAGTCATCAGCTTTTGCTAACTTCTTTGACATGAGCAGATAACGCACAGAAAATTGCTCGTGCGCATCGATCTCTAAGAAATTGAACAAGAACATTGGGAATTTGCTATGTAATCACATTTTTACCTTGCACAAAAATAAACAAACATAAACTAAAAAATTGCCAAGAGGAATATTGTTTTTTTTTAAATTATAGAATTATTAGGTATGAATCCAAATTATCATAAAAGTCTAGAATTATTGTTATTATTGTTATTTACTACTAAGTTATTTCTCTCGACCCCTCTATAAAAAATTTTTAATTTGAAAATTATCAAAAAAAATTTATTAGTTAAGAAGGAAAGAAAGCCTACATTTTGTCGTCTAAAAAATTGAGAAGTGAGGTAACCTTTTTGACCTATTGGTAAGCCATAGTTTGCGATAAGACAACTTTTAGTAATTTAGCATTAAAAAGATTTTGTTAGTAGAATCTAGTAATACTTACGCTGTGTTGGTCAACGAACAATGGTATTCCAACCATTGGAACACCGTGCCAAATCGATTCTTGCGTACTCAGTCCACCAGAGTGAGTTACAAAAACTTTCAAATTTGGATGACCTAACAAAAACCAAATTAATTTAAGTGCTTCACATATACTTCGACCATGAAAATACCTAAGAGATCTCTCTGCGGGTAAAAGGTTTTAATAAGAACATTTTTAGGGATGTCAAATTCCTGAGGATTCATATCAGTCTTCCACAAGAAATTATACTGGGAAAGTAGACCCATAGCATCTAAAAATATTTTAGCCCTTATAGGCCCGAGGTCTCTGTAGTTAATGTTAGTTCCCAACGACACAAAAATAGCTCCTTTTTTAGATCCATTCACGAAATTTTCAATATCCTTTGGTAGTGGTTTGGCGTCAATCAACTGCAGACCACCGACTTCAATCACATTCGGAGGTACAGGTTCTGGATGATTTACAGCAGGATGCGAGTTAACCAATGCCACAGTAGTGCGATGTTCCAACTCAGAGAGGGACGGGATATTCTCTTGCCAAGTTTTGCGAATTAAATTGTCTAATTTTGGTATAAAGTAGTATCGCCTCAGTCTGTAATATCTTTTAGTTTCTTATCAAAATTCTTTTGCAAAATAAACCGATACTTACAACATATCAGAATAATATAAAATTGAATTATAGACCCTTTCGAAGAAATTCATATTATTGTCGAATCTTGTAGAATAGAAAGGAACATATGCGGGGTACTTGTGTCCACCGACTACATCCAAAGTATTCGGAGGATTTAAGAAAGCTGAAACTCCGACTAACGGTGGATATTTGAATTTGTGTAAATATGACAACAGAACCCCCCCACAGGTGTAATCGTGTATGATCAAGTCAAATTTAAAATTATCGGAATAATTATTGAGTATTTTAACTCCATTCGACTTACAAACGGCTTTAGCATTGTTGTAACAAAAATCGTAATAAGCGTAAATTGCAAATATATCAGACGAGCTGATGTAGTCCGTAATATTAACAGGCTTTTCTGAATCGTACATTTCCGAATAAACATTATCTAAATGAATGTAGTGCACATTTTTTGGAACGTGATCTCCTTTTTTTGGTAAATCAACAGAAAGTACTGTGACATTGTGACCTCTGGCACCAAGTTCGTGCATCAAAGCGCTATTCCTGAAAGATGTAAAAGGAAATTACGTTTTATTGCATAAATCTATTTGATTAAAACATGTAAAATATTTGTTCACTGAAATTTTGTTTCAAGCGGATCATTCATCAAATTTCTCTGAAGTTTTCAATACTTATGGCCGAAATTTTAAGGAAAAATATAGAAAGTCACAAGCCGTGAAACACAAGCTTCAACAACATTCTCTTGAACTTGAAATGCAAAAATTACGTCCCTTTTTTTTAATTTGGAATTCCTAAAATATTGTGACTAAATTTCATTCAAGAATTTCCAAATCTTTTTGTCATCGCAAAAATTGTTAAAGTTCATCAACAAAATTTCCTTTAAAGATAAGATCATAATTATATTATAGACTATACTAAAATTCAATAAAACTTAAATTGAACTGAATTCAGAAATAATGCGAGCAATTTTTGAGCTCAAAGTAATTAGTAAAGTATCAGTGCTGATATATTTGCTGATTCTAAGTGTATTTATCCTGTTTATGTAACAGTTACTAAATTCTTTTCTAATACGCACGTGACACACAATCGATCACTGTTTTTATTCAATCCTTTTTAAGTAAATAAGTTAAATCGTCTAATTATTAGCGGTACAAATTTTATTTTTCATAAAGAAATGATTTTTTTATTGTATAGTAGTTTGGTAGTAGTTTGGGAACTAAACTGCAAAACTGTAAACACCTTTTGCTCATATGTAGAACCGGCTTAACAGGATTTATTTATCCGTAAGAACCTTGCTAAAAACGTTGCACAAAAATTTTCTTACTGTCTAAAACGGCTTTTTAGAATAAAATAAAAGCAAAGTTTAAATATTTGACTAGCCAACTACCTTTTAATCAAAATCGATTTTCTAAATTACATTCATTCGATTGATCCGTTGATTAAAATAGATAAAATATTTTATTGCATAAACCAATTGAAAACTGCCTATTCAAGTTTGTTACTAGTAGTTTATTCAAGTTTCAGCAATAACACTAACACTAAATACGCACCATATGTGGTGGCTGGGAGAAGCAACCCCCATTAGTCCCAATATGTTCGCTCCATAAATCTTTTCGCCTATCACAGAAATTAATAAAAATAAAATTCCTCTAATAAAAATCGCCATAACGAAACTTCGAGTGTTCAATTGACACTTAAGCGCTACAGTACACTCGAAGACCAAGACTAGACTGAACTTAGAAGTCCGCGGCTTCGAGTAGCCTGAATGGGTATTTTTATTAGTTAAATACTAGAATTCTCAACGATGATACAAAGTTTCGAGAGGAAGGTCTCTCCATTGCCGGACCGCCTAATTTCTCAATTGAATTCAAAGGAATACCGCTGGCACGCTTAAGCTGGAATTTAAAAAATGATTAGTCACGTTGAAGATCACACTCTTTTTATCTTATCAATTAATTATGTAGCATACTACACGACGGCGTGGGCAGTGATTTGTGTATAAACAATGCAGATTTTCAAAATACTCTTGTCCTTATGTAATTTTGTACAAAACGAAAATTTATATAATTCTTAACAAACTTAGTCAACTTTGTCATTGAATAATACGGCTTTAGCTTTTGAATTCGAAATGCGAAGTAATGCTCTTTCTTTGGGAAAATGATGATAAATCGCTTTCAGGAACCGTGGACCTTCAAACACGACGCAAACTTCACAAAAGCATGTTTTTTTAATAAAATGAGATAAGTATTAGTTAAGTTAGTTGTTATCAAGACTTAAGGAGCAAAAATCGATTATTATCAATTAAAAATGTCAATTTTCACTTATTTTTTATGATAGACATTAATAGATTGCCTGGTAAAACTTAACAAATTTCAAATATAATTTTTAACAAATAATTTAGACAATTTTCAATATTATCATCATATTTATCAATATGATGATGTAACTGAAAAATAAACCAAAGTACAATTAGATCCAAGGTATAAGAAGAAGGTAATATTAAGATGCGTAAACACCGTTTGTGATTCGATGGAACTTACAAGAGTGTAAAAAATCAAAGTCATTTTCAATAGATTGATTTTAAATAAACTTATTTTAAAAACAACAACTTGGATATGTATACATAATTTACTTTTTTATTTTATTTTAGACGCT
This sequence comes from Proctacanthus coquilletti, assembly GCA_001932985.1. Taxonomy (NCBI): domain Eukaryota; kingdom Metazoa; phylum Arthropoda; class Insecta; order Diptera; family Asilidae; genus Proctacanthus; species Proctacanthus coquilletti. Next base: position 126,931 of record MNCL01000208.1, on the reverse strand, counting down.
TAAAGAACATGAAAACTGTAAGTAAAATAAAGAACTAACAAGAAGATATAAAGTGTTTTTCTTTAAATGTTGCAAGGGGATCAAATCGTAATTTTTACATAAAATAAAATTTTTCATATTAGTAGTTAGAGAATGATCAGAACATCAAATAAATGTGTCGAAATTATTGCTAATAAAAATAAAAATAAATTTAATCGAAAGAGTAGAGGCAGTTTTCATACAAAGTATTCTGAAAAAACGTTGTCTTGAGAAAAGTGCATTTTGAAGGATTTATATCAAAGTTGAATTTAGTCGATAGTTTAAATATCGAATATGTTTTGATTTAAAATATCTTTAAAGTTTTTATATACCTTTCAAAATATATTTGACATGAACGACCACTTCTATATTATTTGCTTTGGTTAAACTCACACTCTTGTTTACATCACGATAATACCACTTCAAGTATGCTCGAAATTACCCCAGTAGAGTTTACTCAACATTGTCACACGACTGGCAAATGTGGCATCAGCTCTGGGTAAACATGGGGCGAACGAAAGACTATCCTGCTGTGAAAGTGGAGCGTTTAACTTAACTACACAAACTTTTAGGAAGATAATGCATTCTTAAGATGTTATTCATGTTCCTTTCACATCCCGATCTGATTTCAATGAAACCATAGGTAGACGTCTTTTCTGGGGAAACTGGGATACGAGATAAATCATATCATTAATATTCCACAAACTTTAAGCTATAAATCATTGAAACAACATTTAAATCTTTTTAGTAATTAAATTACAGACAGCTAGATAAAACTTGAAAGGGATTAAACTTGAGGGATTTATTTGAAGTCGATTTTAAACCAACATTACTTATTGTATATATTTCTTGCAGGAGCAATGCTATAATAAATAAACTTGCAAATCGTGGTCATAATATCACGCTGCTATATTCCATCTATCTATGCAAACCAGAAAAGCTGCATGTAAACATCCATCAGATACAGGCCAACATACCGCCTGATATATACGCTAACGCATTGGTAACCAACATAAGTGTGGAGTCTACAAAGTTATCAATAGGAGAATTGAATTCAATGTTCAATAATATTTATATATGACTTTTTTTCAACGACTTCACAATACGGCTGTTTACATTGCTGACTCCTCGTAAGTATATTTTTCAATCGAGTAGAGAATAAAAGCTAATCCAAAGGTTTCTACCAAAAACTGGATCGACCAGCGAAATCACTAGACACTGCTACATGGTGGATCGAGTATATACTTCGGAATCTAAAGGTGGGTCACCTGATCTCTCCAGCCCAAAAAATGGGATATATCCAAGCGACTAATCTAAATGTTTTATTTCTTTTTATCAGTTGCTTTTGTACTGTTGTGATATTTCTATTTAAGTGTATGAAGTGTATTTCCTACATTTAAAAATAATATTTTTATGAAACTAATTGAATTCCTTTATGCTTCAGAAGATCTTAAGCGATTCACTTGAATAAAATTTGGGATGCCAAAAATAGTTACGTTTCTTCTTTTGTTCTCACGAGGTACATAACATTTTTTAATGGCGTTCAATGTTATTTTAGAAAAATTCTAAATGTTAGAATATAGTTTTGAAGTAGTTATTTTCTCGTTTGATTATTTCCAATACAAGATAACACAAGAATGTTGTTCAATTATTCACCACAAATGTTAAAACGCTATGTACAAAAATAATAATTTTAATCAAGAAAAATCTTCTTGAAAATTTCAAAATTTTCCTTAATAAAAAATAGTGCATTCACAGACTGACTCATTGTTCGGAAGAACTTCATTCAGAAATGAAATGCTTATGAAAATAAGCACAGAACGCACTATTTAATCTTAAAAGTCGTACATATTTTGACATTGACCTCAATTATTCATAATTTTTCCCTATTAGCTTTGTTTTTAATGCCTTGCAAAATTGATTAACCTTTTAAACACTTGTTAAACTGTAACCCGACGACTTTTTGTCAACTCTGTACTCAAAAAGAAGTTTAAGTAGCAGCAAATACGCATTTTCAATACTTGGTATTTGTACAGCCGTTTTTTCAGATATAGAGAAAGATCTGTTTAGATATAAAACATTTCCTAATGGCACACTACGTGACTTCAGTACTGAATAGAGTGGATATCATTCCACAGTCAATTAAATTCCCCACAGATAATCTGCGATTAAATAGACTCCTTGCACTTCCCAGATCCAAAAATACATTGTCGCATTAAATTGTTAAAAATATCAGGAAAATTAAATCCCAAAATAATTTGTTACACGCATCACACTGAACTTCAGTGGAGCATTCAAATTTTTAGTTTGCAATCTTCAGTACAATAAAGCGGTCGCGATGGCTAACAAAATGTTCGAAATATTTTTAGTGTTTCTCGTAATTTTCGCAAATTTTATTAAATGTGAAAATATATTAGCGTTAATGGGTGTCGGTTCCCCAAGTCATCACTTGTGGTAAAAGTAGCAACTGATTCGGAGAGTAAAACAATATTAATCGTTGTTCCTCAGGAATGGTGTTCTATTAAATGCTCTAGCTGTTCGTGGGCACAATTTGACCATTCTCACTCCCGATGTGCCAAAGACAAGTGAGCCGGGCCATCCAAATATGCATTACATTCTGCTCGAAGAAACTTACAAAAACAGAGGAAAGGTGATCGACTTCAACGAGTTCATAACAGCAAGCCTACTTCAGCAAATTCCTTATTTCTACCGCCTAGGTTACAGCACTTGCCAAGGAATTGTTCAGTCGAAAGGACTACAAACCCTTCTGGATTATCCGAGTAGCAGGATTTTCGACCTTATTCTGTACGAATTCACAAGTGGTCCTTGTCTGCTCGGATTCCTCCATAAATTTAGTTATCCCCCTCTGGTAGCAATCACAGCATTCCACAACCCACCGTACACAACTGATTTAGTTGGCTCCCATATTTATCCAGCCTACATTCCATTTTTCTCGCTAATGTATGATGTTGATATGACCTTTTGGGAACGACTTTACAACACGATCATATACGCAGCGGACGCACTGTACGATATTTTGCAGAGGCATGCGATTGGATTATTTTTGACGAACTACATTTCCAGATATCGCATCTACGTCTACACTCCGTCTTTGGATAAATTAGTCCGACCTTACTTTGCCGATGACCTACCATACCTGGGTGTTTTGGATAAGAGGGCAGCCCTAGTATTAGTTAATTCACATCCTGCCGTCAACTACCCAGAACCACTTCCACCCAATGTCATAGAAGTTGGTGGGATGCAATTGGTAGAAGCTCAACCTCTACCACCGGATTTGGAAGACTTTATTAACAAATCAGACAAAGGCGCTATTTTGGTTTCTCTTGGAACAAATATGAAATCTGAAGCACTTGGATTTGATCGTTGTAAAATTTTTATAGACGCTATGTCCGATTTGCCACAGTACAACTTTTTGTGGAAATTCGACACTCATTTCGAAAATACAGATCTAAAACTTCCACAGAATATCCTGATCAAAAATTTTTTTCCACAAAAAGATATTTTAGGTGAATTTACTTTAGTTGCGGCACAAATTTTGTAAAAATCAGTAGATTGCTATTCTATTAGGTCATAAGAAAATGAAAGCCTTTGTAACTCATGCTGGAGGTTTGTCTATTCAGGAGGCGACTTGGTACGGTGTACCTTTGATTGGAATAGCTCTGTTCATTGATCAAAGAAGAGTAAATACTCTAAAGCTTTATTATCTTCGAGAAATTGCATTAACGTTATTATTTAGAATTTACACAAATCGATGGAGCTAGGCGTTGCTGAAATGATTGATTACAAAAATTTAACCAAAGATGTTTTACGAGATACTATAAAAAAAGTTACAGAAGATCCGAAGTATAATGAGAATATGAAAATACGCTCAAGAAGATTCCGAGATCGGCCTTTAAGTGCCTTGGACACCGCGGTATGGTGGACTGAGTACGTGATGAGGCATCCAAATCCTGATTACTTGCAGTCTCCTGCTAATCAACTGGGATTCCTCAGAGCGAACAGTTTGGATGTTTACACCTTTATTGCCGTCGTTTTAATGGTTATTGTGTTGTTGATTTTTAAAATTATTATTGCTTTGTGCAAACAAGGAAATACTGGTAAAAAACGGATAAGCCATCACCACAAAAAGGAATAAACAAATATTGTTGCAAAATAACTGTTGTTTACTAATTTCTCTAATATATATTATCGAATATGAAGAAAAATCAACACATAACTAATCAGAAAGTTGTCAGATTGAAGGCCCTTTTTTGAACTTATAATAAAATATAAAATCTATCTAAACCACGTGTGGAAAAAATATTAAACAAACGACATCCTTCTGAATTTTGGCAGAATATTATTCTTTTATTACAATTTTCCGTGACTATTTTCAATGCCGTTATTTCACACAGGTCATGAATAGTGGTTTTCGATTAACGCCTTGAAAGATTTCAAACAAATACACCTTGTTTTCGGTACACCGTATTTTTTGATTCAGAAACTAACTTTATAGAATTCACTAGCCATGCAAAATATTAATGAAAGTTTGATATCCCATCAATGTTACAAGAAGGTTATTTGCCCGATGTATTTTTTTTCATTAATAGCCCTTTAATTTATATACAGATATATAAAAATATCAGGTAATCTAAGTATCTTAAAATCACTACATTAAAGCACAAAAGGATCAAAAATGGCGCTCCCAATCTACTTTAATAGAACAACTATTACCTTTTCTAATGTTATTGTGGAAAGTTTAATAATGTCTTTATATGTTTAGTATCGAAGTTTTATGTATTAAAGTGTTACTTTGATTAGTTCTTGAAACAAAACATTTAACTTTTAAAAATTTAAAATCTGAAACATTTTTTAAACAGACTATGACGAAATAATTGTTAAGGTACTAAATAATAAAACTTTTACACGTACCTGAATCCGATTATTCCATAACAAAACAGTATAACAAAAGAGCACAAAATTCTCAACACTTTAAGCAAAATCTGCATACACATGCACCTCCCCCAAGGTATTCTCTTCTGGGAACTCTTATGAAATGTACGGGTCCAAAACATAATGTCTGTCCACAAAACCAATAGACTACAAAATTCCCGAACATGGCAATTATGTACTTTATTTAACATTTTTTCAGGTCTTTTGAAAGAAAAAGGAGCTCAATTCATCTTATTACTACTAATTAAAAGAACCACTCAAGCTTGTTACTTCCTACTGTCCATTCGTGTCGTTTATTTTCTTGTAAGCTTGTACAATTTTGTTTCCTTCAGATGTATAACTCGAAATTGGTATTAGAGCGAATAAAGTAAACTTTTTAAATCTTAATACTTTTCATAATTATTTATTTACGTATCCAAGATATATTTGTGTTCATGTATATATGATACACTCATATACACAGACTATGCATACATAATGTATAATATATACGTACAGAGAAAATGTCAATTTCATGGGGCATATATTTCGTACATACTAAGACCAATTTAGTGCCAGAAGTTCAAGCTTTGATTAGCTATATTTTGAGACAGTAAGTATGCATACCGTTATTATTATTTTTGTTTGCTTTTTTCTGCTGATTTTATAATATTACTCTTTATTCAGAGCAAGAACCTAGTGGGAGCAATTAAATGTTTATGGGCTCAAATTGTTCAACTGATCTGCTGCACCTGGAATTCTGGGTGTACGAGCCAATGGGGAGAACCCTTTTCCCTCAGGTCCTCTTGGAGCACGAATTAATATTAATCGTGGTGCAGATTCATCAATCGAATTTAATTTTATTCTAGAGATCAGACGGTCTGGCCTGTCGTTGATTTTCACTACGTTGCAGGCTGAAGATTTCCCATTGCGCTATAAAGAAATAAAAATAATTAATCAAATCACACATTCTGGCTGTTTCTATTAGATATTCCTACCTGGTTTGTCACCACTGAAAATTCTACGGTATCACCTGGATGCAATGCGGTTGTATTGCCTTGAACTTCAGACATGTGAAAGAATAATTTTTTGTTCTCTTCTATTTCATGATTAAGGAATCCAAATTGTCCCTTGATTGAGTCAACTGTGGCACGCTTCTTCTGGCGAATCGCTGTGATCTCAGCAGCTCGTCCAACTTCGTCAATTTTAAAAGTGACCAAGTCACCTTTTTGCAATAAATCTCGTTTGTTGTTTAAACTAGTTATCCCAAATTCGTGTGTGGAAACTACGACCTTATTTTCGTTCAAAATTTCTATGAGACCAGAATAGTCTTGCTGTTCTGGATTGATGCAGCGAAGGGGTCTTGCGACGACGCCATTATAGACAGTTTCTAAAACAGCCGGTTGAGGTATTGAGCCCTTTGGAAGGGTCTTAACATTTTCCGCTGGTAGGCAATTCCCTGTTGTAGAAGCATTCCCATTCGGAGATAGAGTGTACTCCACTTCCTGTCCTAGCTCTAGTCTGTTTGGATTGCCGATATAATTCGAGAAATGGAAAAACACCTCTTCGTCGTGCGTTAGGGTTTCAATAAAACCAAAATTTTCTTTTAAAACTGCAATAAATCCCCGGAATATTTGCGACTGCCCTGTAGTTGTCATGTTGTTGTTTTCGGTTTTTGGGTCTTCATCCTTTTGGCATGAAAAACCATTTTGGCCATTACTTATGATATCTAAGTTATTTTGCATTGTTGCATTTGGAATCTCAACAACATTAACAGCGATTAATTCCTTATTCCTTTTAACCTTTAAAAACATTCAAATTAGATATGGAGAAAACAACTATCTTTAGAAGCACTTGCCAAACAAATATCAAACCGGACTTTTTCTCCGATCCTTGGTGGTTTTTCACAGTCTTTTAAAAAGTAAGTAATAGTCTTTTTGGTGTCACCTTGGTCATAAGTGATAGTTCCACCCTCAGTACGGTCCTGAGATTTAACAGGACTTTTTGGAGCCTCACGAGTTACTATACCTACAGGGTTTTAGAGTTAATACAAGTTTGTACGAAGATATAATGTAGATCCTACCTTCTATATTGCTGACAATTAATGTCTCAAACTGAACTTGACCAGGGGGTAAATGTTTGATGCGAATAGCACTTAATCGTGAGTTGGCATAGGTTAAGCCAGGTTCTTGGATAACAGTAAACTCGACTTCATCTCCTACACATATCTCACGATTCTAAACGAAAATTGTAGAAGTTTCACAAATAATTTGGAATATCAGATCATCTCGTTACTCACTGTATCAAGGACTTCAGTAAAATGGAAAAATAATCTCACATTCCTCTCGACACATCTTAAGAAACCGAAGCCATCCTTTAGTGACGAAACGACACCCTGCTCTCTCCGTTCTCCAGACACCTTGAACGTTTCGTCAAGTAAGGATATAGAAGTAGCTCTTTGAAGCTGATCCCTGCGATCGGTAGCTAGAAGAAATTGAACCCAATCTCCATGGCGCAGGGTGAAATCACCTTTCTGAAAATTATTATCATATTACAGATGCACTTTATTACACTACAGAAATATAATGGAAATATTACTTGATCTTTATCACCGAATGGAACCTCAACCTCGGAATAGTCCGGTGCCCTATACCTAATCCTTCCAGGCAAAGGATCACTGTTATGACGAATAGGATTATTCCGATCTAACGGTTTCAAAACCTGCCCTTTATACACCGTGGGATCGACATCTTCAAAGACCACTGACCCAGGAGGTAAACGAGTAATGTTGCATGCGTATTCTCTTCCCTTTAATGATTTTTTTTTTATTTATTTCACCTAAATCTGATCACCAAATATCTTACGTTTCTAGTTTGAATGGTGAATTCCACATCGTCGCCTGGTCGTAGTTCGACGGATCCTTCAGCTTCAGAAAAATGGAAAAAGATCTCTTTAACCACATCTGCGCGTTCAATAAAGCCAAATGATTCTTTCATAGAGCAAACCACTCCACGATATTTCAACGGTTGCGTGGGATTTTCTAAGCGAATATGGCAAGCACCCAAATTCCCTCTGTGCCATAAATAAATTTGAAATTTAAATTTGTTCCCTTACAAAAAAGTACTTAATTCTACCTTTGGTTGGTTGCAATCTGAAAGCTAACTTTATCCCCAGCGCTTAAAGTCACATTTCCTTCCACGTCGTCTTTGGTATATGGCAGGAAGAAGCATTCGCCACGGTTCTCATAGCTAATACGTCCTGTTGTCTCACTGGATGATAGATTATTGGCACTGTCCGATCGTAATTCAGTTGTTACGGTTCCAGTTACACGTTCCTCAGATAGTACCTAACAACCATAGATTCCTATTTTAAAGCATTCAAAAAGAATTAACGATACTTACAACCTCTGGAGCGATTTTCGTCACTTGACTAGCAATTGGTTTTCCCGTTCTGCGATCATAGGTCATTTCAAATTCCACTGGGTCGCCAATTTTAAGGTGGTCGATATTACCACTAAATTGAGAAAAATGAAAGAAAAGTCGAGCTTGCCGTTCACAGCATTGAATGAATCCATAAGAATGCTAAAAAGAAAAAAGAAATTAATGGTATTCGATAATAAGAGGAAAATTACAAAATTACTACCAAAAGTTTTTCAATAATTCCTGTTTCACGAGTAGCTTGACTTGAATCAGTAGCGTTCGAAGAGTTGGTAGTATTAGCATTAAACGAGCCACCAGAAGCCGTTATACCATTCGAGATCGGATTATTTCCTTGGAACACACCTGGACTTACCGCCTGTACCTCGTCACCTTCAAATGTCGGTTGCGGAATACTTGATTCGAGAGTGAACGTCCCAATTGGTGGAAATGTATTAGTAATGTTCACGTTGCGGAGACTATTCATATTAAAGAATGAGTCGCAGGCTATATTATCATAAATATCTGAAAATATACAAAACCATAATAATTGCCAATTAATATTATAAGTAATAAGGTTATTTCGTAATTCATTATATTTTAATAAACTAGGCAAAGTATCACAAAATTAAAAATTAAAAATTGATTAAGTATGAATCAAAGGAGAATGCCCATTTCTGTATCCTTATGAAGCTTTGATGAGTGACAATGAGAGCAGTCTCAAAAATAGCACATGTAGCGTCTGTCTATAGCGATTTCAGTTAACGTGAAGTTCCAGTTACAATGACTTAATTAAAAAAGAGAATAAAATATATAATACTCTGATAAAAGAAATCATATTTTTCATACTATACTTCACTTTGAATCTCGTGAATACAATTGAAATGGTAATATATGTCGCGGCGAATCATTTTTAACAGTTTTCAATACAGTGGATTCTTGAACCCTGAGGATGAATTTGACTCAGCAGTCGACTATATACAACGAAACGTAAGGAACCGCCCGGTATTTCACAATTACAACTAAATAAAAAACCTCGTAAGCAAATAGACTCGAAACGTGCACTCATTTTATTTATATTTTATTGGCAAATGCTTACATTTGCTTTGTTTTGCTAAAACTGTTTCCAATATTTTATCCAATGATTTTATATTCTGATACATTTTTTTTCTTCCTTTCATATTGTTAATTGATGTTTTTTAGAACAGCCAAGTTCAAAATTTAACACTGAATACAGGACCGTACAAACGTGACGCATGGCGAAACGATATCTTTTTTTTTACCTTTTTATGGTAGCTTTCGTTAAAACTGCATTCGAAGATATTAATAAGACATATCTCACCGCATTTCTGAGAAAAACGCACACACGAAACACTCGCCTATTTGTTTTTTATATTGTTTCTATATCTCTCAATTTATTTTAGAGTGTTTGGATTTAAAGTCAATCAAAGAGAACTGCTTATGCAATAAGTGAAACAATTGGAAAAAACACAGATTATAATTTTTTCTATATGTGCGACGTGTCTTTAAATAAGGCTAAAAAATTATGAACAAGATTTATGCACGTGTGTGATTAAACTATGAAAATTCTTTTGCAAACCTGTAAACAATTCCGTCATAAAACAAAAGAACAAGCCGTCATAGATTAGTTTTAACGACCCATATCGAAAATAGTTCCCTAGTAGCAAAGTGCATATATCTGAAAAATCTAAAAGCGTAATATTTGATAAAAGTTACTATAATATTCTCCATCTACTCATATGGTGATCAATATACCTGCAGTTGTAGCTATATTATTCCCTACATACAATGTGTTAAGAAATTTTGACTTTAAAATAAGCAGTCGAACTTTTACATAAGCTTTATAGAAATTTAGGCATTCTCCTCCACAGTGTTATACAGACTTTCGAATTTGGCTTTCATATTTTCCAAGTTAAATCTTTTTTCTTTAATACCCGCATAATTATTTCTAAATCTGGTTTATATTTTCAAACATTCAAAAACGCAAAATTTGTATAATTATTTTTATTTCCTAAGGAAATCTGGGTCGATGTTTTCTAGTAGTCTTTAAATAATGCAACAAAAGACTGTCGTAACTGCGCAAAGATTATTTTAAAAATAAAGTCATGCCGCTGAATGTTGCCGACTCGAAGGTTGTTATGCAATGATCCTATCCTATGTGCGCTCTGAGCCTCAATCGAAATCTCTGCCAAGTTTTAACTTCAGAAGTAAGCTCGATCTCGGTTTCAATTCCGAACGGCTATTTGAAACATTTTTATAGATTGCTGCAGAAGTCTTCTATACGTGGCCTTCACGAGCTTCGCACATTTTTTTTTTTTCAAAATATAATGTAGATTAATTAAACATTTGCAATTGTACAACTAATTTAATTTTTTAAGACTCAGGCCATCCAATGAGAGGTTAAAGATTACATGAAGAGGTGAGATATAAGTGGAAGACTCCAAAACATAAAACTTCTAGATAAAAAAGATTGTATTCACCGAAAAGCACTTAAGATGTAATACTAACATTTTTTATTTGAAACAACATATGCACCAAAAGAACTTAAATCAACCATTTTAGCATTTTTCGAAAAATCCAGGCTTACTTAGATCTAGTCAATAAATAAAATACCGTAGCAATTTCTAGTTTACTTTAATAAATAATAGTAATTCAGCTAGCACATCATACATTAGGTCTATGGACTTCTATCAACCGAAAAGTTAATGATACAAATTTATTTTATCTTCGATTATTATTATACAAACCAATATGTCCATTATGAGTCTTACATTTAAATATGGTTGATGCCTCTAGTTGAGCTGAACCAAAGACAATAACTGCTAACATTGTTTGGTCACCACCAAATACAGGAAATTAACGCCAACACACAATCTAAATTTCACTCTCTCCTGCATAGGAGCAGATTGTTTCGAATTTGGACTTTTGTTCTAAATACGTATCTAAATTTTTGCGACTATAATTTGCTTTTATCGAATTGGAATGTGTATTTTTAATAAATCAATAACAAAAAAAACATGAAAAAGCAGTACTTCATTTATTATATTTTAAACGAACATAAACAATTTTTAAATGAATCAAAATTTGGAAATTTTCTTATGGATTTAACAAAGTGTAGATTAATTTGTAGTGGTACATTTATCGGGGTTAATTCTATTCATTTTTGAAAAGTTTAAAAAGCAATATTGCAGCAAAGAGTTCTCATTATTTTATTATTAGAACAATGCTACATAAACAAAAACTACGAAAAACGGAAAAATATAGGGAAAAGGATCATACCTTCTGCATTTCGAAAGTTTTTAGACTGGCTACTCATGCTGCTTCAAGCTAATCCTGAATTCTTTTGTAGCGTCTACTAACCCCTGGGCAGAGAGGCGAGAAAAAACTTAGTTACATATTAACTGTACGCAGTACAGATTAAATCCTTACCTTCTAATCGAAAATGAAATTTCCTCAATGTACAAGATGTCCTTATCCGATGTAATTGCGCAACACAAAAACTTCTAGCAAATGTTGAAAGGCTGATTTGCAGCGGCTTATGCTTCGTTAATTTTGAATAGATGTCCAACGAAATAAATTATTTGACTAATTTAGAAGTTCTTAATTTTGTATAATCACTGTGTTTCTTTACATTTATCAAAGTGCATTCGTTATCACGTGTACGTTTCAGTATTAATTTCTTTATATATAATCTTATTAAATTTATATCACAGGTGTTAATTTAGTTTTCGTAAAAATGCGTTACTGCTTAATCTCGTACTTGTATATACACATTTGCTGATAATTTCGTTTATACAAAACAATCCTAGTCCACAGTTGTACCTTAGAGAAAGAAAACACAACTTCACTTCTATCGCGAAATTAATTTTTGTACTTTATCATTTTTAAAATTACAAGAGTCCATAGCATTACTCTAAAACAATGATTCAACTCTTACGGTTAAAAGAATAATTAGTCTTACCACTCGTTTCTGTTTGTTTGCTTGTTACTTTTGTTTACGCTTTGTATTGTTTCTGGTTACTTACGCACTATTATTATTTATTTATTTTTTATTACTTTAAGGTTTACAGTTAACAGTCGTTAAAAAATCGTCATAAATGCGTGCTGTAATGAAGTCGCTTGTAAGTCCTTATAGTTCACTTGTCCACCAAAAATACTCGAATTACGATTGTTATGTAACTGCTGCTGTTGCTGCTGCTAGGGTTGCATCGAACGATGCAGAAAGGCAAAGGGTTCGCGTTTTTGATTTATTTCTTTATAGGTCTGTTTTGTAGATTTTTATTTATTAAGGTCCCAAAAAATCACTGAATCACACTAAGAAATTGGAATTTATCAGCTGTGGTGATGCCCGCTTTCTTTTGTGTAGGTACTGTCGAATTAAATTGTTGCAAAAATGGAGCGTGTTTTTTTCTGTTGAAATTTACGGGAAGAAAGTATCTTGAATACTTATGTTCAGTACTGATGATGAAGATTGTGATGTTAACGAAGGTTTAGTTATACAAGCTAGAAATACACAAAATAAACCTTTTTAACTTGTGAATGCACGACCGATAAATTAAAATTTATTTACAATAGCTTGGCTTCGAACGTGGTAGAATTAGTAATACTTTAATAAATGCCGCTCTCACAGTTTTCTTACAAGTCTTCAGACTTTTTCCCTTAATTTATTGGAATAAGATTGTAAATTTCTTCATTACTTCACAATCAATTCTTTCAACTTTTTTAAACAGAAATATCCATAACAGCAATTAAAAGATAATTTTTTCTAATCAATGAACTTTGAACCATAATTTTTGTTTGTCCATTTGATCGCTAAATGTGCAAAATGAGGAGTAAAATTTTACGAGAAAAAATTAAAAATCAAAACTTCCTGAAACTTTCAAAGACCAAAACATTCTTATCCAACAATAATATAAACAGTTTGCCATTATCTTTGCTTTTCTGAATATTAGAAAGGAAACTTCAGTGTTTTTTTGAAAGTAAAAAAAATTATGTCTAATATATTTGCTATATAAATGTGCAAAACGGTAATAGTATATTCGTATTTTAATAACAAGATTCCAAACTCCATCCCAGTTAATACCCAGTCTTCATCTACAATCTCACCTTTTAAATCTACTGCAGAGCAAGTATTTTGTTTTCGTTTTACTTTCACCTCGACATTCTCACACCCTTTAAAATCAACAAGCTATTAAGTACTATAGTATAAAAGATTAACTTTTTTCACGGCTTCCTTTGCAATTTGTTCTAACACCTGGAAATGCTATCAACATGTGTAGATAAATAATCACATAATGCGCTTGCAAACACATGACAATTCAAAAATGTTTTTTCTTTTAAACGACACAAAACTTCATTAAATCTCATGGAAATTACAAAAGAAAACAAACAATATTTTAGATATATAATAAATGAAACAATTTATAGAGTCTGTTGAAATATACTACACAAAAACAATAAACAGGCTGATTTAGAAAACCTTTCTATAACAACATTTCAGCTCTGGTGCCTAGAAGTAACTTAACCTTCGTCTATTTAAGGACAGTGAGTATGAAATACATAAACGATAAAGAAATAGAAATTTAAGATATATTGCCATTTCTTTAGCAGGCTGTGACCAAAACAAAAGAGAGTAATGTTTTTCGAGCTTATAATCTTCTAAAGTTTTTAACTTATTCTAAGTATTTCCGTACTGATCCAAAAAACACGAATAAGAATTTTGCTATTTATAAAAATATATAAATCGTTCTTTTATTATTCTAATATGAAAACAATTCTTGAAAATTGTCCGAAATAAGTAAAATGATAAGCGTATTTAGAAATATAGCATTTAAAAAAAAACTTAATATAAAGAAAATAGTACAACAGAGAAAATGAAGCTTTTTTCAAAATTTTTCTAAACACTTTTTACAGAACCTTAGCCATAACTATCCCTACTACAAGTCATATAAATAAAATTTTATTACTTTTTGCTACGTACTGCTGTTATTTCTCTTATTTCTACCTTTGAGTTGACTGAGCATTACTTTTAAACGAAATATACATGCACACGTACACGTCGGTCTACTTTTTACGGATGTAAATGGATAGGATTAAACAACTTATAAAAAAAAGTAGAAGACAAAAAAAAGTTTGTTAAATACGAATTTCAGTATATTAATTGGAAAAAAAACATATTAGAAAGTGAGTTTTAAAATAAGTTGCGCCTTAAAAATTTTATTTTCAGCACTTACTTTTGTCTTTTCTTAACTAATTTACGTCATCTAAAAATAAAATAAATAAACCTTAATTATCAAATTACATAATTGCACGATAAAACAAATTTAGTGCTTTGAAGAAAATAAGAAAAGATAATACGCGTAATAAAAGCTCAATTAAATTCCCCATTTTTATTGTAGTATAGACTTCGCATTAATCTAATTTTTATCTGTTTGCCCCGGGTAATGCAATTCAATCGTAAGGCGTGTATCAATGAGCTCCCAGCGATGATAATCAGTAAACTCTGCGGACATGCAGGTTTAAGGAAAGTAAAGATATTGTGTATACATGCGTATAAAAAGAACAAATTACAACTAACCCTCGATTTACACGGCATTCGAATTGCACGATTTCGGCACGGTTGAAGAAAAGTGGAAGAACTTCCACTTACACGGCACTTGCATTTTACTTTAACACGATCAGGTTAGTAAAATATTTAAAGAAAAATCTATTTTTAGAACAAATTTTTAGAATTGTGAATTATACTATGTACACAATTTTGTTAAATTAATGAATTTTTATTTAAAAATATGTACATACTTTTTTATTTTACAAAAAATAAATAATACTATTTCATATATTTTTTAAATTAATTACAGTGAACTCGAATTGCACGATTTCAATTTACACGGCATTTTCGGGGAATCAATCTACCGTGTAAATCGAGGGTTAGATGTATTAGGTATTGCGTAAAATTTGAAGGCGGGCCAGCCTTCCTGATTTGCCCCTTATCGGAATTTAGAATATCGAGCAAGAGCCCTATTAAATTAGTTGAAAATACCAAAATGGATATTTTTGCATAGATTTACACTTTTGTTGCTGATAATAGGATTTAAATTTATTTTAAAGAAATCTAAAATGTCGAATAGAGAAATTGAAATGGTTCGATCACCGGTAAGAAACAATTTACACAAACTTGAAAAGTATACCTTCATTACCGCATTGTGTATATACATATGAAGGAATTCAGTGATTTGCGATAATTGGAAAGTAATAATTGAACCGATTAACTCTGGTTTCAGGTCTCTTTTTTTAATTCGGAAACTATAAATATATTTTTCTGATAAACACTTTTATATTACGAAGAGATTAAATTTCGTATGACCACTAAACGGTAAGTAACTTACTTTAAAAGCCAGTGCGACTGAATTCTTAGTATTAAAACCTAAAAACTACATATGCACTATACTTCTTAACTTCATTTATACGTGCACTTAAGGTGATTTCACAAGATCTATTTATAATTTTCTGCACTTCCCGATTTGCGGAATTAATCGATTTCGAAAGTTAACGGCTGAATTAAAACTTTCAATAAAACCCTATTATATTGTGATCTGGAAGAGAACAACCACCAGGTAAATTGCAATAGTGATACTCATAAAGAAAGTTATAAACTCTACCATTTCATAACATGTAGTGGTTTATAGTATGCTTTTTAATGAAATCTTTAAAATTTTGAAAATATGTTGAAATTGCCGAAAAGTTTTGCTTTTTAATGAAATCTTTAAAATTTTGAAAATATGTTGAAATTGCCGAAAAGTTAACAGACGTGCTCTGTTTTAGGAGTTATTATAGCGACTTACTGTTTTGTATATAAAACTTACATAAGTGTAAAAATAGATACTTGTACTACAATTGTGTAAAGAAAGACTTAAACAAAAACTTTTTTTTCATGACCCGAAAAACCAGGACTAGTCTTTGCCCACCTTCTTTCATATAAGCAGTCAGCGTACAGCTTTAAATGCGCCTGTCTCCAAGCAATACTTTTACAAAAAAATTGTATACGATGTATTAACAACAAACGGACGGACTTCTTAAAATTTTATAAACACGTTCAAAGTGATATTAACTTAGTTCTTATTGATATTCTTTAACTTTCATATCTAAAAGCGAAAAAAAAACATTTAACAACTAGATAAGGGAAAAGAGAGTCCAGAAGAGATCCAGTGTGATACATTTTAAGGAAAAAATTAATTTCTTATCAACCCAGCGGACAAAATCAGGCATACCGCAAAATTAGCACTCGGCGCCTCTCCAATAAGTCAACCAAATATTAATACATCTGACACCATTTTACATGAACTCTTATTGTATAACACACCTTCGTTGGGGCGGGAAAAATTATCTTTTCCAAGAGGCCATACTTAATATACCATATATGCAAACTTCATTAAATAAGTTTAGTATGTTGCTTGTCCCAAAATGGAAGTTTTACCAACTATTCTTGGCAATTTGCAACATATTTTATCCGGCGAAGACGTATTAATAAGTAATTTGAAGCCATATAACTGCAATCAATTTGTATAATTTTTCAAAAATAATCTTCCATCTACTTTGAATGTATCTCTTGATTAATATCCAGAAATAAAATCAAATATTTACCTTTGCAGGATGACAATATAGTTTAAGTGTATAAAAGCAAACTATGCATTCTTCTTCCAGATCAGAATTCTTAAAAACAAAATATTTTCAAAAACAAACAAATTTTCAAAAATTTGCCAATAAATTTAAGTGCGCAAAACACTTCACCCTTTTAAGGCATGAGACCTACTACTGTATGTTGTGCACATAAGTACATTTATTTGAAATGTAACAGGAAAAGGTAAAGAGATCGGGGAATCATATCGTAGAAAGGTAATGTACCCCACAATGAAGAAAGGTGCTTCCTATAGGATCTATTTTTACGGTTAATGGTTAGTAAAAACAAAATGAAGTGGCTTCATTTCACTTTTCAAGATTGTAAACTAGCGCCTTATAAGATGCCCGCGGGCGAACACTTTTTATTAGGAAATAATTTCATAACTTTCTAATAAACAGCGATAGGACGAATTCAAAATCAAGGTTTTGGTATACCTTCGACAGACCCCATGATGCAAATTTGGCTTCGTAAATAATACTTTAACTGAGAAATATTTAAATATAAAATCAAATGCGTAATTCTGCATAGTTCGCACTTTTGTTAAGCGCTGAACTTTGTGCATATCCAAAAGTAGCAAAAATTGTGAACATTGCGCAACGTCACGCAGGGGAGGAAAAATAATTCTTGACTACAGATCAACCTTCTTGTGCGTTTAAATAGAGGCAAACGTTATTACAATGCATTCACGCTTATCTCCCTAATATACGGCCTCTGATGTCTTTCAAAGACCGCAAAAGCGCATTTACTCGCTACAGGAGCACCTCAGTAGCGGTGATCCGCTTATCTTCGAATTAGACCCTAACGCAGTTCTAATGTTTCGAAAGGCAAAGTTCGGGCAGCGGGGCCATTCTTCCGCGGCGAATTTCTAGATTGAGGACTTGCGAGTGACCATGATGGTGCACTTGAGCAGAGCTGGTAATTTCGGTGACCCCTTCCGCGGGTGCATGAAAATTAGTGCAGGGCCCCATCTCGACATCCATTTTCGGCTTACTATCGCTTCTACGCACAGCATAACAGCCGCAACAAATAGGCCAACAAGAGAAAAACGAGAAGTTTCCCACATAAAGTGGAAATAGAACCGTCCAGCAGCGACAGCAGGCCAACAGTCAGTAGCAGACAATGACATTTCCAGATGAAAAATTTTCTCCCGTCGAAGAAAACTCGGAAATCGCAGTCGAGAAACTTTCACAAAAAATTACGCTGGCCAGAGACATTGGCCTGGCGGCGACCAAATGATAAATTTTGCTCTGGTACGGTTCGGATCAATTGGAAAAAATTAAATATGTCAAAATACCATCCAAAACCAATAAATGCCAATCGGAGCGAGAGCAGGCTCTTCTTATATCAAAATCCGGAGAAATGGCAAAGACAATGCTTTGTACGGTAGCTATTTACGTATTTGGAGCGGCTCAAAATGCTGTTATCGCGATTGCTGGCTGTTTTCACTTAGTAATTTTATTTATCCACAAAAATCTTGTTTAATAATTTAATACATACCACGACACAGCACAACACTGACGACATGACGCCATATTGTGCTAGCTTTCGATGTTTTCGACGATTCGATGATATGTCTTCTTCTTGCTTCGCGAGAACACGCACCATCAGCGCGAGTACACATCCCACCACAGGCGCACATCGAAAGAAAGCCTAATTTTCGGCTGATTAGGATTTCCGTCTGTGGCGTCGTGCTTTTCACTGCACCTGTAGAAATTAATCGCGTTTCGCCGTATTTCGCGTGTATATAATTCGCCGCATTTTCCAAACTTCGTTAACTTTCGAATTTCTACGTCGCGCTTTTTCTACCGCGAACTTGATTATTTGTAAAAGTATTCTAAAATTCGTACTCTGTCGTTGATTCTTCGAATTTCCATCGGGTTTTAAATAATAGAAAATAATAGGGACCAGAACTAAACTAAATATTGCACGATTGTAAAACGGTTTGCTCCAGCTTTCAGTCATTGAAGATTTTAAACAATTTCACCTAAAGAGGAATAATTTTGTTACACATTGTGCGTTTCTCATTTATGGTGAATATTTAAATTTGTGGCTACAAAAGGACTTTCGAAAAAGTCGAATTTAAGAGCGGTATTTTGACATTCTGCCACCGAACGTGACGTGAGCTTCTGAGATTTTGCCGGTGGTTTATTTTTAGAAAAGGCCACCTGATTGCATTAATTACGCAAAGAACGCCCACCAATTATGAAATAAAACAATGTAAACTAGTAGCGCTCGTTTTTACAAGAATTGGGTTGTCGCGATAAGAACAAAACACTCGTGCTTCAAGCGAGCTTAAGGCTGAGGCACAGGTTCTCGAAATATTCATCAAATGTAATCAATTCGTTATCGCTATCGGTCAAAGTAAAAACCAGACGTGGCTAGTAGTCGCGGTGGACTTAGAATTTCAAGAATTGTGTTAGTACAGTGCGAGGAATTCAAGGATTACTCTTTGCAGGGGATAAATCACAAAGTGTTCTAGAAATGACGGAATTTGGTGATCTAATTGGTGCCATCGACGAGGGCACGTCCTCTGCTCGGTTTATGATCTTCAAGGCAGGAACGGCGGAAATAGTTTGCAGCCACCAACTTGACGTTCCCCAGATATATCCTCAAGAAGGATGGGTTGAGCAGGACCCCATGCTTATCTTGTCCACAGTGCAAAACTGCATCAAGGGCGCACTAGAAAAGCTCGTGTCACTCGGTGGAAGTCCAAAGGTCAATATGCAATTAATCTTGTCAGCCGCCTAACCACCACTAATTTCAGGATATAATTGGTGTAGGAATTACCAATCAACGTGAGACTACTGTGGTTTGGAACAAGACCACTGGTCAGCCTTTGCACAATGCCATCATCTGGCTCGATATGCGAACATCATCGACTGTTGATCAACTACTGGAAAAAATTCCGAACCGCTCGAGGAATAAAAACTACCTAAAACCTCTCTGTGGACTGCCAATTTCCACGTACTTTTCGGCGGTTAAGATCCGGTGGCTTAAGGACAATGTGCCGAGGGTAGCCCAAGCCATGAATAACGGTAATTGCTTATTCGGCACGATCGACACATGGCTGATCTGGAACCTTACTGGTGGCGTTAACGGCGGCGTTCATGTAACTGATGTTACAAATGCTTCCAGGACAATGCTGATGAACATTGAGAGTCTTCAGTGGGACAATCATTTGTTAAGATTCTTTGAAATCCCGAGGAATATACTGCCTGACATTAGGTCGAGCTCGGAAGTGTATGGAAGCGCTAAAGTTGAGGGAATAGAGGTAAGTCGTAAATACGATTTCTGCGGAATTCGTGTGAATACCCAAGCTTTTCTACTTGTCGTTTTATTATCGCCGTACTAAAATAGATTTAAAGCGTTATTGCGGGATAGGTATTAGAAATGATTGTCGTCAATTTCCTCGAAATGATTTAAAAAGTAGAACTTTTAATATGCCCACAATTTATTGGTTATTATTTACAAACGTATTATTTAGACTTGCACATCATCCTGTACCATTTTTTGCACCTTCGAACTCAAAATCGACCACAGTCGTTTCTATTAGCAAAAAATAGAGATTTTCAAAGACTTGTTCGACTTTTGACTCCGTGGCACAGTCGTGAAATAAAATTGTCGACGCAGTTGTAAGTTGATAAAGGAAATTTGTAATATAACAGCCCAATTTGAAATTCGACTTGGGTGCCCTTTTATTCTACGCGAATCCTAGAGGCAGCCATTCGTCTCAGTATACGGCTTAGTTTACATAATGGGCAACAAAGTTTCTGTGCTTTTTGTAAGCGATATAAACCAGAAATACTTTGTCGGGCGTTTTCTTTAACCCCTTACTTCAAATTATTACGTAATACATCTGGTATTTCAAAAACTATATCAAGGTTCATTGAGAGATCTGTTCTCTCGGTTAACTAATATAGCGACTTTCGAGATTCTAAGAATAATGTTAAAAATTCAAAATTCAATAAAGATCTATGCTGAAGTTCTAATGAAAAGTGATTATGAGAATTTAATACAAAATTGTTAGACTTTAAAAGATTCCATTATTTTCTAGAATAAGTCTGTTGTATTTTGAATCATTTTAAAATTAGTTTATGGATTGCTGGTCAACCTTTTCTCGTTTTTCTACATCAAGGGCGCGTAGCGGATTATATCAAGAGCATTGAAATAAGTCCATTAGAGAAATGTTTTCGATAGTCTTGATTCGCCTAACAAGTTCCCGGAAGGGATTTACTCTGTTATAGTGAAACTTGATTATACGATAGTCTTTTGTGCAACCGTTTTTAAAGGATGTAGGTAATAAAATTTTGTTATTGTTATATAAATTTAAATAGCTAAGACAGTCGATGTTCGTGATTTGGTCTCAACTTGTTAATTCAGTAATATTGCATAGTATACCAAATTGATGGACAAAGGTCAGAAAAGGTCTATTTGCATTAGTTTTCGAGGCATGAGGTGTTGATTTTTTGTTTACTAAAAGTTAGCAAGATGATTAAACGAATATAACTGCTGAATTATGAAGAGGCTCATAACTGATAGTAATAAGTGGCTAAAACCTAAAACTGCAAAATAATAAGGGGTAACCCTGAAAATACCATTTCTTATTTGAATTTCAATAAATTTCAAAAATATAAGAAAAAGTTTTTTCTACTAACAAAGATAAAATTTTTTATTTTAGTTTTTATTATTAACAAAGTGCAAAATATACTGACGGCCTCAGTATACTAAATAAACTTCTAGAAACTAAGTTCATTTGCTTGATTTTGCTTTTAAGTATAATTCGCAAGAAATGGCTAAGTTAATAATGGTATACAATTAGCTAGTACATGCATGAGAACACAAAATAAAATCAATCTGCCTAATATGGTAAAAAGTTTAAATTAATAAAAAATCTAAAAGTTTTGTATCAATAAATGTTTATTCCTACTTCCTTCTCTAAGAGTAGTAAGTAATATTTCCATCAAAGAAGGACATATCAAAGTTTTTTCAGTAATATTATCTCCCTTTTCATCAGGGTGTTCCTATTGCTGGATGCCTCGGTGATCAACAGGCCGCTCTAGTTGGTCAGCATTGTCTCCAGAGAGGTCAAGCCAAAGCAACATTCGGGACAGGCTGTTTCCTGTTGTTCAACACTGGAAAGCAAATAGTCCATTCTTCACACGGTCTTCTCACAACGGTGGCTTATCAGTTGGGAAAGGAATCAAATCCTGTTTACGCGTTGGAAGGAAGTGTGGCGATTGCAGGAGCTGCTCTTGGGTTGGTGGCTTTGAATACGCTAGCATTTCGTAGGAACTTAAAGTTCTTTTGTAAAGGTGGCTCAGAGATGTTTCCATTATTGACGACATGGACAATGTCGACAATATCGCCCGATCCGTAGAAAATAATGGGGACGTGTACTTCGTTCCAGCCTTCAGCGGCCTCTATGCACCTTATTGGAATCAAGAAGCTAGGGGGTATGAACATGAATCTATAATTGTTTTATTTACTTTCTATCATTGCAATTTTTGCCTGTAGGGTAATATGCGGCCTTACTGAGGAGATTAACCGAGGCCACATTGTCCGAGCCGCGCTAGAAGCTGTGTGCTTTCAAGTCCGCGATATCTTAAATGTAATGAGCAAGGACAGGGGCGGAGTACTTAAATCTTTGAAGGTGGACGGCGGTATGACCACTAACGACTTAATGCTTCAAATGCAGGCAGACTTTGTTGGCATTAATGTTGTGAAGCCGAAGATATCCGAAACAACATCTTTGGTAAGATCTCTACCATTTGTCCTTCTAAGAGTAAAAGCAACTTGCAGGGAGCCGCAATGGTCGCCTACCGTGCTGTTACCAACTTGAGTATGGATACAATTGATATTTCAAAGAACAGCATTGTCTACAAACCGTCGATATCTGAAAACGAGCGCGACATAAGGTACTCAAAGTGGAAGATGGCAGTAGAAAGATCATTCGGGTGGGACACCTCAAAGTCTGATAGCCGAAAATTGTTCTTACCCTAGGATTATAAACTATATTTTTTCAAGTGGTATAAATGTGATTTGATTACAATAGATATATTTCATTTCGATTCTCGACGACTATTTGGATGAAATCGTTCATAATATCGCCTATTACTACTTTGTCTCCGTCATTGAGAGCTTCGACAAATGGGCGCATTTCGAGCTCAACTTGGATCGGAATCAGGGGTGTTGGTGTCGGATTTCCAGCTTTGGAGTACATCTGTTATTGGTTTTACAGAACAAAAGAGAAACTACCTGCTTGCGTCTAATTTCAGGGGCGGATCAGCATTGGCTTCCGCCAAATTCGTTATAGACTTTGATTTAACGCACTGAAAGTCCACATGGCGACTTTTGGCTTCCTCATTTTCCCATGACATATGGATAAACGGTCGCTGTACATAGTTGTAAATAACCTAGACGAAGCGAGTTGTGGATGAACATCAAAGTAATAAAACAAATTTTACTTCAGCTCTGCCACCAGGACGTTTCCTAACCTTCTGCTTGTGCATTGGATATCTTTCTATTCCACAGCGAATTTTCTTCAGACGTCTATCCTTCATGACTTGTTTAGCAACGTTCCTGTTTTGAATATACTTAAAAAATCGGAGCATAGCTGTGCTAGCCACCGCTTCAGGAAAGCTGGATAAGGCTACAGTTTAATACGAAAAACAAGTAACTTACTTTGGCAGTACTCCTCACCCATTTGCGGCGGGTATTTCTCGTCCCAGTCAACTACATCATCCTCAAGCAGGACGACAATATGACATTCGCGGTCACCTCTTTGTGCCGACGCGACCATTAGAGGCAAAATTAAGTCCTCCAGAAAAACTTCGAACTGCTGTCGAGCCCCCTTGCTTAGTTCGTGCAAGAGGCCCCCTGGGGATGTACACACACTTTGAATATAATTAAGACCGAGCTCCCAGAAATCATCTTACGCAGATTTTGGTATCGCACAGTCGTTGCATCAAAGGGGATCAAGAGATAATCACAAGCTTCTTTAAGCTCTGGGACCGAGACTGCAGGAGGGCATTTAATGACGCCATTCTTGTAATAATCGAGAATAGCCCGAAAAACGTTGTGGGATATGCCCTCGGCCATTTCATACTCACCCCTTCCGTTTGGATGGGTAAACTTAATGTCGGAACTGAACATCCTACCAAGCATCGTGTTAGGATGCGCCGTGAAGAGGGCTGGGTCAATCACGAAGTGTGTGTTATCCACCAACAAGGTGATCCTGTCCCCGATTTGCTTGCTGGCCGGGTTGGACGAGGATGCCTCCATCTTGTTGGAATTTGAATTGTTCGGTGATATTTTGTTTGAGACATTTCTCTGCAGGCACAAGTTCCTGGAAAATATTTTTTAATTTTTATACTCTAAAATAATGCAGTTTTAAGTACTGCTCTTAGTTCTTCAGGGTTTCTAAAGGGACTATTTGTCCATCCTACTTTGTATACTTTCCATCAATTCATGTCCCTATTAAATTTATTTTTATTCTTTGATTTTTTGTAATCCCTTACAAACCCCAATACTGAAGTTTTCTTAAATTTATATCTCCTAGTTCTTTATAATCAACTATAAAGCAATATTTACATTGTTAGTGAGCTAAATGCCTTAGATCGTCCTGCATATACATGGTTTTTATTAATTAAAAATAAAATCAAGGAAATTCTTGCAGAAAGTTTAGACTTTCTAACCTTATTAAAGATGTGTTTTGAAAAATAACTAGCATAAATAATAGCTACTTTTATGCACCTTAGGGAACTACTAGCATTGTGGATGCCTGGGAACAATACTCGAACCTCTCAATTCGTAATCGCTTTGTAGCTAGCCAAGCTGTAGGTACTTTTGTAGGAAGCATTTTGGTATTTATACCTCAAACTAACCGTACTCAGCGAGACCGAATGACCGCTTGAGATTTTGCAGTGTGTATGGATAGAAAAGCATAATTTACTCCTTCTGAATGATTTGAATATTAATACTTTCGCTGCCACGTGAATTATTGCGCCACGGGATTATTATACAAATTTCATCCTAACAAGTCTTTAACAATAAGGAATTTCGCTACACTGATGGTGACCCGTGCTCACCATGGCTCCGTGATGCAGTTGATCACAAATTTTAGAAATGAATGATTTTAGACCAAATGGGCCAAATGAAAACACAACCGCGAGAGTTAAGTAAATTTATATATTTGAAAGTCAACTTCCTGGGAAAAAACAATCTCGAAGGATTAGAGGAGTTGTGTTCTTGGGAACCTCTGCAAAACTAGATAAAAATCCTTGGTTGTTAATAAGGTGCAAATAACTTTCAAAGAAACTTTTAGCTACCACCTACAAACTGCTGATCTCACTTTTCTATTAATTAGCTCCTCTCCAGTAATAAAAAATAATCAGGCGAAACTGAGATAGCTCCAAGATTTCTCTTATGTTGAAGTTTCTGAGTGTAGAGTATAGTTAGTAGCATTGATTAAGGAGGTGTTAAGAGGAAATAAAGAGTGCGTTGTCCTCAAAATTTTTTTGGGGATGGGGAGCAGTCATCGACTTGCCTTGAACGGTTTTTGAAAATCCTTCGGCGTCTATCATCCGAGGCATTGTACTCCTTGTTACCGCTGCTACTGTAAGAGACCTCCTCATTTGTGTTCAACGCCGTCGACATTCTCCTTTACATTAAATAGATTTTATGCCAAGATAACAAAGGGAATTCACGCAAAAATCCACTATTTTCACTGCTGTTCTCAGTGAGGGAAAACAAGACGGGACCTCTTTTGCAGTTGACAGTTGAGTTTTGGCAGCTATTTCTTCTTCTTCTTTATGTTCTTGTTTGGGACTGACTCCCTCGCTTTATTCTTGTCACACCACACGGAAAAGTCTTATCTACGTTTTCTTTTCTTTTTTCAAAATGCCGTGAAAATGAAAATAAATTCAAAATTCGCCCAAAACAATTGATTCAAAATGATGTCTGACAACAAATTCCAATATCTCCTATTAAATTTGACCTCCTGAAACCCCTCGGGTGGATCTCTTGACAGTTGTGTCTCTTTCTCATCAGACGGAATAGACCGGGACAGCGAAGAAATTTTGGGAAATGTAGGAGGAAGCTTGGCAGGATGCCGTCGATATAGGGTGACCAGATCACCTTTCTTTTTGGATTCTATCCTGCTAGTTGTTTGGTTAAGATTTAAATGGCTCGAAATTAAATTGCTAACGTAATCAATTAATTGAAATCTGGAAGCGTTTAATCAATCATAAAATTAATATCCAACGTAATCAAGTACTGAACGTCCGTTCCTTATTCCAACTTGGGATTTTAAAATTTCGAATTTTTTAATCTTATAATTAATTTGGTTTTAATTATTTTATTGTTAGCGTAATGCTAATTTTCAATTGAAGTGTTAAATTCCAGCAGATTTTATGTATTTTCTAAATATATTTTTTGGATTTTATTTAACAAACAAAACTCCAGACATTTTCCAATTTAAAATGTTCTGGTTGCATTGACGGGAATTGAGATAAAAAAATAAGCTAAAGAATAGTAAGAATATCGATTTTATAGAATTGTTTTTTGTCCTTTTAAGTCAAAAGGAAGTTTGATCTCAAAATTAAATGTTTTTGGACAATATAGTTTTAATATTAAATATAAAAATGAAAAAAAAAACAGTTACAATTGCGCTTACACCTTGCGTAGACTAAGAAAATTTCGAGAAATCCTGATTAAAGTAAAATAAAAAATCATCTTAAACCTGCTGAAAACTTGGAATAAAAACTCTTAAATGGAAAGCTACCCAGACTAAAGCGTTTAAAAGCAATTTTGTCTGAACGAAAAATAAGATGTTGGTTATTGTGATTCTAATTTTATTAACGATCGTCCGAGTCCAGTCCCAAGTTACTGCGGTATTTTTATCTACAACTTTATACAACAAAGAGTTACTACTTTCTACGTTTAACGCCCTATCTCTGACTCTGTCCCAAAATGCAACAAAATCCATAATTCTTTGTTTTCTGCAAAATTACAAAACGAACTATTTTGATTTTTCTCTGCGAACTATGGTTCAAAATCGTAGATATAAGAAAATCAATTTTTCAATTTTTGAAAATTTATGAAAAACTGTTAAATTCTTATTTTTAAAAGTTTCTTGAATACAATAAGAAAATAATAAAACGCGCTATTTTTAGAAGGTATTGAACGCTTTTAACTTTTCCAAAGCATTGTCGAAAAATCTACAGGAACTGATCGTTAAAAACGATCTTAAGACTTTTATTTTTTGTAATTGTGCCTCACAATATCTGCAAACGATTCAATTCAACTAATTTCAGTACTACAACAAGAAAAATTCACAGCCGTAAGGAAAAAGTGAATTCAATCGCATCGTCCTGCTAAACTCCCAACAGAAACTCAGAAGATCGAAATTTTGCATTTCTGTCAAGTGTCAAAGGTCCCCGGCGAGTAAAGCGCGTGTGTATGCCGGCGGGTCTGACCTATGTACGTACACGCGGAGGAAGAAGTGTAAACGTTGTGTGTGCGGCAGCAAACCGTCAAATCCCAGAAGTCAGACCCGTCAAAAACTCCAGCCTCTGGTTCTCTCCTTCCGATCAGAAGAATTACGCGGCTTCTGGAATTTTTAAAAACCCGCCAAAGTCGAAATCTTGTTCTAAACATGAACAAATTGCGTCGGATTATTTTTCCGAATTGCAATTCCCCTTTAAGTATTGATCGAGCAACTTAAAGCGCTCTAATTCGGGATGGTACCTGAATTATACTAAAAACGCAATTAATTGTAATTTTTTTCACGGAAAAGCGCAAAATGAGTAATCTGTCAAAAATGCCTATTCGATTTTAGAACACTCATTTGTCGTGGCCATTGCCATCTTGCGGAATGACATTGAATGACGCAAGTTAAAGAAAAATGGAGTCGAATTAATATGGCGGCCGTCTATATTCTTGTAAATATTAAAAATAAGAAAATGACAATTTTGAGGAGAATATAGGAGAAGTGATTTATAGTTAACAATTGTTCTGGAAGCAGAATCACAGGATAAACATCGCAGTGTCGGTTTAATGATGAAAAATGCCGAGAAACAGAAACTGATTTAACTATGGCGGGGATCACTTGAGTTGTTGTTTACTCCGAAACTTATTTGTTGAACAAAACAATTTTTGACAACTTGAGGTAGCACATCAACAAGACTATCTGTGGAAAATAGCCCCAGCGGCGGGCAATAAGTGTGAAAGTGGCTAAACTCTTGTGGGCAGTGCGTGTACCGAGGAAGAACAGTAATTGTCAGTAGTTTTCCCCCTTTCCATAAAGACGTATTATCGAAGTGGGCAGGACATTTGAGCGAGCCCCAAAGTGCGACAGATCGCGGTATTGTGGGGCAAACTCCCGGACGCTCAGTGCTCGAGACCAAAGAAAATGGTACATTGAAAACGATGTAGTGAGTATCCTGTGGGACTGCACCACGAGAACCCCCCGTGTTCTAACATTTTTATTGTTCCTCTACCAGGCTGAAGTGTGTGTAAAATATGCAAATAGGCTTACCAGGCGTATATATGCTTTTCCACAATTGAAATGTCACAACGGGGGAAGAGAGGAAATCGTTTAGAAAACGAGAGTCAGCCGCCTCTGAAGAGGCGAAAGGGTAGACCTCCAGCGGGAACGGCCTTCGACAACGACCATGAGATCCCCACGAGTACAATCCCGGTGGTATCGGCCGGCGTGCAAACGAACATCGCCTCGTCGTCGTCGTCAACCCTCTGGCAGGCTCGCTCAATCACGGACCTCAAAATTTCAAGTATTTACAACAGGAGTTCATCGGAAGCACCTGCGGAACTCTTTAGGTATTCAAATCCGGCGTGTGTCCATTTTGTATACGTTCTAGTCACACTTAATCCTTTGTAATTACAGAAAAGATCTAATTAGTGCTATGAAATTACCCGACTCCGAGCCCCTCTCCACTGACGAATATTGGATAATCACCGATCAGTGGAAGCAGGAATGGGAGAAAGGTGTTCAAGTTCCAGTCAATCCAGACTCCCTACCGGAGCCGAGTGTTAAAGTGCTTCAAACACCTGTGGTGGCCCCGAAGCATGACTTCAAGCTGTGAGTAAACCACAACTGCAAATGTAAATAAACATCCGATACCTATCCTCTTTTAGACCAAAAAACAAGTACATCCGCATCACGAAGGACGACGCCTTCTCCTCAGAGCTTCATTACCTGTCGAATGCCCCAACTCTGGCGGAGTCTGCCTGTGCTTATGATTTAGATCAAATTGATGAAGTGTGGCTTAAGTTAGTAAATAGTGAAAGGACTCTGTGCGGAGCGCCCCCAATTACAGATGGGCAATTCGAGAGGGTTATTGAGGAGCTAGAAGTGAGTATAACCTAATCCTTGCATCTAGATGTTCAATGTAAATTTTTAGGTTCGTTGTTGGGACAAGATCCAGGCAATCATGAAGAACGAAGAAGGATTAGGGATAGAATATGACGAGAACGTGATTTGTGATGTCTGTCGGTCTCCCGATTCTGAGGAAGCGAACGAAATGGTTTTCTGTGATAATTGTAATATTTGCGTTCATCAGGCCTGCTATGGAATAACAACAATCCCCTCAGGTAAGGGTACTAATTCCGCTTACACCAAATCGAGCATGTCTACAATAACTGGAATTTTAGGGCAATGGTTATGCCGTACATGTTCAATGGGTAAGAAGCCTGACTGCGTGCTTTGCCCCAACAAGGGTGGGGCTATGAAATCGACACGATCAGGAAAGAAATGGGCCCATGTTTCGTGCGCCCTATGGATACCCGAAGTCAGTATAGGATGCGTCGATCGCATGGAGCCAATTACAAAAATATCAAGCATTCCGCAAAGTCGATGGGCTTTGATATGTGTTTTGTGTAGAGAAAGAGTGGGCGCTTGTATACAGTGTTCGGTAAAGACGTGTAAGACCGCGTATCATGTTACTTGTGCGTTCCAGCATGGCCTTGAGATGAGGGCTATCATTGAAGAAGGAAACGCTGAAGACGGTGTTAAATTACGATCGTATTGCTTGAAGCACAGTGTTAGTAAAGGCAAAAAGGACAATAAGTGTACGAATAATAACGGTATTGGTTCGGGCTCCGAGGACGATGAATGTCGGAAAAGAAAACTTAGGAAGGATATGACTTCTGAAGAAAGGAATCAGGTTCGAGTTTTAAGATTGCAGGTGAGTTTGGAACTGCATTACACTAAAAAATAGTGAACGGTTATACCTCTCCCGTTTGGCTTAGTTTAATTTTAAGGGAATAAACAATTCTCAATTTATGTTTTGGTAAACAAATAGATAAGACATGTTATAAGTTTGGGGGCTTTTGCGACCGGATCATACGTTTACACGTGATAATGGCATCCGATAGGCAATGAAAATGTTCTGAGCAAAAGTACTTTTCCTCATAAATGAATAGACTTAACGTCTCTTAAGGATCAAGCCATTTAACAAAAAATTATAGAAGTGGTGTAGTCAGATTCATAATAATATATGTAATTGTTTTAACGAATAATTTTAAAAAAATTTCAATTGAATGGTTAATATTAGACTAAAAGTAGATAAAACTATGTTCGTATTACTTAAAAATATACGGATAGTCATTGAAAATAAAGCTATTAAAAAGTTTTCGTTTACCTTCATACTTTTCATCTACTCTAGTGTCGGGTTGATTCGGACTCAATTCTTTTATTTTTACATAGTTTTTTAGTTCCCCTTTTCCCGTAACGTAAAGATTAGAAAAGAAAAAAATGAGAATAAGAAATTAAGCTACTTATTTTTATTTATTTATTTTTGTTAAAAGAAGCATGTGAAGAGGTGAAAGATTTGTACATCATATTAAGATTATGGAGGAGTTAGATTTAAACCATGTTCAAACCAAATCAAACCAATCCAATCAATTTACTCAATTGTTTTCAATTGACTTCATTATGATTGAAGATTGACCAACAGTTACAGATGTAACACGGTAATCGTTTTGTACAAAGTAAAAAACTGTATTTTACTACAAAAACGTGGCTAGATTTAAAAAATATATATATAAATAAGAAAAATATATTTATTAGAATAATCATTATCGTCATTACCACTAACGAGATCATTTTCTTTTTGGGGAAGTGTCCTCATCGTTTGATCTTTCTTCATCAGTATATATTTTGATTTCTGTGCTCCATCTCTTGGAGGAAATCTATTATAATATTCAATTCTCGATCCAAGTCAAATCAAAATAGTGTTATAAGAATGCAGTGTTATATTCTTTATCTGAAGGTACACCTAATTACATTCAGGTGTATATTGTTGTATGAATTTATTCATTTTCAATAGTAATATCACAATCATTATTTTGATCTTGGACCAAAACAGTTTGTAAATACGAGTTTTTTATAATATTAATCCGAATGTAGTGAAAATCCAGTATCAATATGAACAATAACTTCTTTTCTTATAGGGCCTAACTTATATAAAGAACTGAGCGTAGTTATTGGATGGTAAATGTCTCTACAGAAAAAAAAAAAACAGTTCGAGTATTAAAATTGCACAATATTATACAATTCGCTATGACAAATGATATAGTCTTTAATTCCCTTGGCAATCCTATGGCAATCTAAAAAGATTGCATCAGAAATGTGGCACTAGCAGGATTGATATGACCTGACTCACTTAGGCTTTTGTTTACACTCGGTTTTGGCGTTTCTGACTAAACATAAAATAGATTGATCGTTTTATATACACTTGTCTCATTTCTGAAGAAAACAATTTTCAATTCTTTTCAAAAAGTAGCCTTTATCACGCTTTTTTGAATTAGTTTTCCCAAAAGGTTATGTGATTAAGAAGAAATTGTATCTCATTACATACTAACAATACTACATATACTTTAATTTGAAAATTTGTGTCCCATGACTAAAATGTTTAAAAAGCAAAGAACCTATTACGTCTATTATATCGGGTTGTATTAGGTGTATAGCATTTAATTCTGATCTGCACATCAAAATACGTTAGCAATGAACACCCGATAATTGGTCATTGTTGACATGAAAACAGTTCCTATAAGAGCATAGCACACACCACTAAATAAAATTTTATCATTTCAGGAAGTTGAAGCCGAGTTTGATAAGCATGTTAACGTAAAGGACATCAGTTGTCACCTGTTGGAGGTCGACCAGGATGCGATCATGTGCATTTACAATTACTGGATTCTGAAGAGGAAGTCGAGAAATAATCGAGCTCTGATACCACCCAAAGCAGAGGATGTGGACATGCTTCCAAACAAGCAGGAGCAAGCAGACATGGAGAAACGTAAGATGGTGGTGCATTTAAGGCAAGACCTCGAGAGGGTGAGAAACTTATGTTACATGGTAAACAGGCGCGAAAAGCTTTCTCGTTCGTTCTTTAAAATGCGGGAACAAATATTTTATAAACAAATTGCTGTGTTAAGTGATAGTAACAATAGGGTATATGGCGATATTTTTACAAATGCCGTTATTAACGCAAACAATGGCAATTCGGTGTACGACAGGTTTTATTCGAGCAGTAGTGCTGATAAAGAGAGCACTTTTGATTTAGAAGATATTCAGGAAAAGATTCTTGGGGCTCAGAAATCAATCGAAGTCCATAATCGTATTGAAGGTAAAAAATTCACAAAAGTCAAGTATAAAAAGATCCATGTTAACGGAATCTCTGATAAAAAAGACGACAGTGTCTTCGAGGAGAGTTGTTTGTCGTCAAATTCGGATTCGCTGATCGATGCCGATCAAAAGTCAGTAAAGAAGAAGAGTCCGAGCGCATCGAAACCAATTCAACGGCGGAAACGCCGTAAAAGTGCAGCATCATCTTTAGTATTAGGTAGTTCGAGCGATGAAGAAAATGTGAAGGAGAAGACCCCCGTGAGGAAGAAGAATCCCTCCCTGCATCAGATGGAGAAGGAAGCTAGGGAGAGCGGGCACATATCCTCATCTAGTAATGATAGCGACGAAATCATTTCCATTAAGAAATCAGATAATCAATCTGTGAACAAGAAGTCAACAAAACCGATCTATTCAGACACGGACAGTACCGACAAGGAGAGAACCGACAATACGGTTAGTGATTCCCAACACCAAATGTTCCGAACGAAGGCCGCTTTAAAAGCGTTTAGTTTACAGAGCAATAAGCTTAAGCAGGATATTAAGAAGCCTCCGGTGAACAAAGTTAAGGAACCAGAAAAGACGAAGAGTACAGTGAAGGTTGAAGATCACAATAGTGGAGACAAGAGCAAAGTAAAGGAGAGAGATAAGGAAAAGGTGTCGGTAAAACCATCAGATTTAGAGGTTAAGAAGGATGATAAGAAAAAGTTACAAAAAAGCATCGATGATGCTGGCAGTAAGGGCTCGGAGGCAAAACGATTTCCAACGGATCTACTTGTTGTGCCACAGAGGCAAGCAGCTAAGAAGGCCTCTGAGAATATGAGGTCCACAAATATGTATACTAGTTCAGGACCTCAGAAGAAGGAGTCTAAAGTGGATGAAAAGGATATTGAGCGACCTTTGAATAAGGAGAAGGAGAAGATTAAGGAGAAGGATATTAAGGACGAAGATAGGGAAAGGGAGAGGGAGAAAGAAAGAGATAAAGAAAAGGAAAGGGAGAAGGAGCGCGTAAAACCAAGAGGAAGACCACCAAAATCTTCAAAGGAAGAAAGCAAGGAACAGCAGAGGGACAAGGACAAGGACAAGGAAAGGGAAAGAGAGAAAGAAAGGGATAGGGAAAAAGATAGGGAAAGAGATAAAGATAAGGAAAAGGAGAAAGAAAGGGAGAGGGAAAAGTTCCGCCTTGAAAGTAAGTCCTCCGAACAACCCTTTGAACAAAGGACGGTTGGTGAAACTAAAAATAATCTTCTTGTGGCATATGTTCCGCAACGGCAAGCAGCAAAGAAGGCTGCGGAGCATATAAAAAGCGGAATGGGAAAATCTGTGATCGCAGAGTGTGCTAATGTCTCACCAGAAGATCGGGACAAAGAAAGGGAAAAGGATAAGTTAGCCGAGAGAGCATCTGAAAAAGAAGCTGAAAAGGAGGTTGATAAAAGAATGGAAAAACCAGTGGTCAAGGATACCAAGGAAAAGAAAGCTATTAAGGGCAAAGAGGTGCCAGTTGTAGATGACAGAAAGAAGAAAGTTGAGCGCAAGACATCACCCGCAATTGTCCTGACTTCGTCTAGTTCGGAGTCCAGTTGTTGTTCATCTTCCTGTAGTTCCTCATCAGAGGAAAGTGATGTAGTAGTATTTTCTACTGTGGAAAAGTCAAAGATCACAAAGTCAAGTCAAATTTTAGACAAATCACGACAATCCTCTCCAATAAAATCCAAGGAACCTGATCCTGTTAACGACAATGCAGAGATACAAGTAGTTCCGGATACCGAAAAGCAAGCAAAGAAAATTAAAACGTCTCCGTCGAAAGAGGATAATAGTACATTTCAGAACTTTCGGAGCCCCCGACTTTCTACAGAAGCGAAATCAACCTTTGAGGATGAAGCTGAGACCAAGAAAGACTGCAAAATTAGGAAGTCAACTTCTCCCAGCACCGCACAAAGTAGTTATCATTCGTCTTCGAAGAATTCGCAGTCTTACAGCGACAACGATAAGGTGAGCAATTTAAAACTTAAGCAAATTGATGAGCCACTCACGAAGCTCGAGAGGAGCAATGAAGTTGGCAAAGTTGATGGCAATTACCTCGATAATTCCAGTATCTTCGAGCCTCCAGCACCGAGTATGATGAGTCTTGAAGAGGAGATAGCACAACGCAAGGCAGACCTTGTATCTTTATCAAACTCTAGTTGCAATAATAAATTGAATAAAAATATGGGATCATTAGACAAATTACTGAATAGGAAGGAACGCGAGAGAAGAGTCCTCGCAGATATTGAACCAAAGCCTGACGATCAGAGAAATCTTAATAAGGAAAAACTACAAGATGACTCGTATATGATGATGGAAGTGATAGATGTGGATTCTGAGTCGCAGGAGAGCGTCAAAAGCAAGGACGAAATCAAGGACAGTATTAAAAGCACGTGGATGGCACCAGTGCAGAACAAAGATCCTAATAAGGAGAATTCAGAAGATGTCACTTTTGTGGAGAATGATCCCTTTCTACCGCCAGTGGAGCATCAAAGTCAAAACATCTCAAAAACTGTAGAGAAGAAAGACTCAATTTTCGATTTGGTGCACGATAAGCCCTTGAAAGTGGATCATAAGGAAGAGCCTGAAAGCATACCTCTACTTCAGAATGAGACCTTTCCCTCCATCACGTGTGACTTCAATATGGAGCCGATTATCGAAACTAAAAATGAGGAAGATAACGCCTGGGAGACAATGAATTTAGTCAAGAAACTCAGGCAAAATAGAAGTTCTTCAATTGGAGTTAAATCCGACGAATTTCCAAGGCATCAAGAAAGCAAGGATCAAGATATTAAGTCCACTGCTGGATTGGAGTCCTCCATAAGCACAATAGATTTAGTTTCTCAAAACGACAAAAGCGGATTGGGATGTGAGTCGCAAAACGAAAATTTAATAAGGAAGAGCTCTGATCTAATTACAGAAAATGAATGTAAAAAGGAAAGACGAAGTGCAAACGATTCACTGGCTGAGTTTACAGAAACTGCTGTTAATTTCCTTGATAAAAATCAACCAGAAAGCAGGTTGTCACCTAATCACAGTAAAAACTACAACACAGGCTACGAAAAACAAAACGAATTTCATATATCAGATAAGATGGAGAAGAAGTCTAACCAACTACTCAAAGCAAATGATTGTTTCGATACAATTTCAGCGGCAAATTTTTTAAAGGAAGATTTTACAGAATTAGCAGAGAAAGATAATATTGGCACAAATATAAGTTCGTCCAAAATAGACTGCGACTACGATGAGAATACAAGGATGCAGTCACCGTACATGAACGCAACAAATATGTGGAATGAGAATGATCTGATTCAAACCAGGAGATCAGTCTCATCTTCGCCCAGTTCAATATCAGAGTCGAACGATGATTTAGTCAAGATGAATATACCGCCTGTTGTTGTAAATAAGACATTGCCCAACGAACCGCAAATGAATTCTGTTCGCTGTGATACGGATCTAGAAAAGAATAGTTTTAACACATTAGAGCAGTTCGACATGGCAACCTCTCAGTTCCCCTTACAGCAGCACCCGCACCAACCACCTCAGTCAGTGGTAAACGGGGTTGACATGATCCCGTCGTACAATTTCCCGGAGAACAACCAGTTCAACGGTCCAGTGAGTCTGTTCCCTCCACAGACAGTGTCCAATATGAATGTCCAGATGCCGTTTCCGTCGCCAGGAGCGGCTCTATTCCCACCTGCAATTAGTGGGTCCGTGCCATTATCACAATCCTCGCAATCGACAAATTCCCTGTTTAGTCACCTCACAAAACCGAATCAGAGTATGTCATCGACCATTCCGAATGATGACGGAAGCACTTATCCTACATTAGGACAGTCTTGCGGAGCGGCGTTTACCTCATCGTCACACAATCTTGCTCTAACCGCGGCTATTGTGTCGACAACAGTGCCGTCGCTTCCCGTGTCGTCACCACAAATGATTCACAATAACAACTTTAATATGCAAACCCCCAATCTTCTTGGGAATGTTGGGCATGATCGACCTTCAACACTAAATCAGATGGTCGGTTGTGATGTTGTCTCCAATAACAACATCAATAATAAGGATTCCCCATCGAAGAGGACGTCTGCGAGGTTTAGCCAGCAGATGAAATCTCCTCAAATGCATAAGAGTCCTGGGAAGAGTCCTAGACAAATGGAACTTCTCAATAAACAGAACGCTAGTTTAAATGCACAAAAAGCGAAGTGTGAAGGCCGACAAAGAGCGCGTTCGACTCGGGGTTCAAATGGCAGTAGGGTGCGAGGGCGTGGTCGAGGTAGGGGACGGCTGGTATCAATATCACAAATGCCACCTGCTTTAGATTTCGACAATGTGGTTTCCATACCAAGCAATTTAGCCGGAACAGTTTATGACCTAGACTTCGACGAAGACTTTACATCGTGCAATGTTGAAAATTTGAAGTCTTTGCGAGATAGGAGACGTTCCTTTGATTGTCGAAATGCTCAAGGCAGTTCAGACCAGAAGTTTTCCAATCCGAATTATCAAGGTAAACTGCGAAAAACAATATTTCCTAAGTTTATGGCTGATATGAAACCACCTGATGTTGTCCATAATTTAGAGCCTAGTATTGCCAGCACTCATTCTGTCCTCCACAATATTCACCCAGTCCTACCTGGGCCGGTCGATATGAGGACATATAGTTCTGGTTTCGAAAATCAGAGCAGCACTAGTCAGGAGGCGTACAACAATCACCTTCTTCGAGCATTCGACTCAGGAACAGCTGATCAAACGCTTCACGAATTAGACGAGGAAGCGGAGAAAGAGTTCCAATCAGTTTTGAAGAGCAGCGGCACTGTAAGGTCGAAAACGATACCCGAAGTCATACCTGAACTGCAGGCCTCGATAGAAACGACGTCTGAAGAAATCTCGATAGACTCAGATACCACCAATACCAAAGTGTCGCTGTCCGACTCTAGGAATCAGCTGAAGTTGAAAATCAAGGGTCCTCTGGCTCATCCTGATAGTTATAATTCAACGGCGCCTTGCAGTAATATGAGCCAGAACATGTCGGTGCAAAACCTCAATCTACAAATGCCGTCTGCGTCTCAAACGTCTGTTAACAATACGACAGGGACATCTAGTCTTCGTAGAATGAGGAAAAAGGAATTGTTGCGGCAGTATTGGACGCAGGATATGAACATGGACGATTCGGCATGTTTGCCATCAATTGAAAGTAAAACGAATGTTGATCAGTCCATAAATCGCAGCGTTGGTATACCGAAAGCTGTGGATTCTCTAAGTTCAATACCGACCAAGGAGGACTATAAGGACTACACAGCCGTTGATCCGAGGAAGCGGAAACGAGTACCTGGACTCTCCCGGGAGCTTCGTCAACTCGATATGCCTTATGACATTGAACGACCAGAAAGAAGAAGGAGCGCATGCTCTTCCGGTAGCAATATATCAGGCAACAATTTGACTGATAATGTTAAGGTATCCGGAAAACGACGAGGCAAGAGCAAAACGCGTGATTCTTCGAGCAGTGGGGAAACGCCAAAATTAAAGATCACAATAAGAAATCTTGGCGAGACAAGCGACGGAAGGCGTGTTACCGGGTGTCCACCAAAGAAACGCCTCACCAATATACCCCCTCCGAGCCTAGAGATACTTAAACGGGATTGTATGAACTTCCGGAAACAAGTGATGGCAGACTTTGATGAGGAGGAAAAGGAGAAGAAGGTGAAGGCAAAGTCCAAGAAGGATTACAAAGCTCCGCATAAGAAGAAAAAGAAGAATAAACACAACGAAATTCAGATCATTGAGAACAGCGCAGATGCTCCCAAGATTATCATTCGAATTGGGAAGCGGAAGGCCTCGGAGGAGCCTGAAGCAGAAGGCCTACAACAGCAACAATCTCTGGCGGAGGGCGGTGGTAATTGTGGTGCAGAAGATCAACAAACAAGCTCAGAAAAGGTCGATAACCAAGCGCCACTCGAGAAGCCAATTGTGCCGATCCGCCTGAAATTAGCCAGAAACTCTGAGGGTGGGGGTTATGTAATAGGCGATTCAAAATCAGGCACAGAGCAAAAGAGTGGTGCTGGGGACGTGGACAACATTTCAATAACCCATGATAATAATACAGGGAATGTTTCGATACCACAGGAAACAGAACCAACAAATAATGAAGAGCAAGTCCCGTCTCCGAGCTGTTCGGCTAAAGCTGCAGCTTCAATCAATGTGATTCCTGCCCATAAGGCGAGTGATCTCAAAGGTCAGAATAAAGCCTCTAAAGGCTGCCCTTTACTTCCTCTAAACAAAGACTGTGAAGTTAGATGATAATGTATTTATAATAAATTTTAAGTAAATCAAATAATCATTTCATTCTGTGTTTTTACACTTAGTGTAAATATGGTTATCGGCGGCCTGCCGCCGCGTCGTAGCAAAATATAGTTTGGCAGAGAGAATGCTCGAATCCATAAGTATATTAGATAGAAATATTCTACCCAAGGCAATGTATGTTCGGTCACGCCTGTCTGGCGATGCAATGCTTGAACAAATAAGAAATGATTTCGTTTTTATTTTTTAAAGGAAGTTTTATATCCGGCCCGATATATTTTTTCTGTTTCTTGTGATTATAAGTATTTTAATTGGTTTTAAGTGGCAATCTGTGTCATTCTGGGTGAAATTGTAATGTCTATAAATAATATATAATCATCAAGTTGACTGCTTAATGTAAATTGTAAATTTTGTCTAAAAATTGTATTAATTTTATTATTTTTTTTTATTAAATAAAAAACATTTCATACATACTCTTGGCACTGCTTATCGAACTTGTTACATAATCATTGTGATTGTAAATTTATATGCTGAGTTTTTATTTAATTTTTTTTGTTATATTTGATTGGAAAGCGCTTATCAGTATTTGTTTGTGCAAAATTAACAGTAAGTTATGAAAAATTCTAGATTTTGACTATAATTGCATTGGATAGCAGAAACAACTTTACAAATTGATCTTATATTGTCCAACCCGACTATGATTGAAAACTGTAATTTTCCTAATCTGTACTGTTTCTGTACTACCTTTTATCATTTTTTTTTAATTAAAGACCAGCATTTATTCATCGTAGAAGAAATAATGTAACGTACTTTTGTTTTTATTTATATATTTGGTAATCAAAATTCTTTGATTTTACGGGAATTTTATGATTTATAAAAAAATTAAAGACCAATTTTAGAGTACTTTTCAAAAAGTGTAGGCCTTTTCTTATAAGAAATCCACATATTTGTTTTTGCAGTTTTAAAGAATACAGAATTAATTGTATTTTTAAAAGACAGATTTCTTCTTGTAAAGTTTTCGCACAATATTATGCAATAGTTGCCTAACACGGAGTTACTAATTGTAGAAGTACATGCATTCATATGAAAAGCAGATTCGTACAGCAAGAAAACAATTTTATATTCAAACTATATCATTTTATTCAGTTAATATAAAAATTTGCGGACGGGCGGAACAAATCGATTTAATGTATCCAATTTTAAATTGTATCCGATTTCTTGATTTTGTAACTAAATTTGCCCAGTGAAAATAAATCAGCTACGGATACAATTTGGTTGAGTTGTTAAGCCATATCTTTATGATGCTTTTTTGCTTCTTTTCCGTTTATTTTCCTCCATATCGTCAGTAGCTTGAATCTGCCATTTTTATGATTTTATCTGTTTTCTTTATTGAGTCTATTTGGAACATCGTTATTAAGTATTCTGTCGCACCGTCTGTTTCTTTTTAATAGTCCAGATTTCTAACCCTAGAATTGAACATACGTAGTATTTTAGCATTTTAAACTTCATTAATCAGGTCTATTGGGATAAATTCTCCTATGTAGAAAGTAAAAGATCAGTTCTTAGTTTTTCACTTTGAAAGGCTTAGTTTCAAGTTAAGCGTACAAAGGTTAGACAATCATAAATAATATCAATTTGTAATTTAAGTCAACAAATCCGCATACACAATTAGAAATTATAAAACTGTTCACAAAAAAATCTAAGGAATGGTGTAACCACGTTTTTAATTTATAAAAGCATTTGTTTTCCTAGATTGAACCTTATTTTAAACCTGACATGAGTTTCAATATAATATTTCACCATATCAACAATGTCCAAGATTTTAATAACTATTCTAGTTTGACTGTCGTTAATTTTTGCCAGTACTCGATCCTCTTGAGCCCGTACTGTTTATTTTGTTCGCATTTTCTAATCTGCCTTAAAGTTGTCGTCTAGATATAAAAAAAATCAGTCTATAAACCAGAAAATTTTCTTAGCACTCAAAGAATATGAGTATGTCCTCCTCATTAAATTCCGCTGGCGGAATATGTTTACCAAGTTCTACTTAAAGGCATTATGTCGAGTTATAAAAGATGTATTTAAATTGTATAGTTCTTTTAATTATGCTAGGCCTCAATAATTTTCGAGCGATTCATAGTGAAAATATATTTCACCAAAATTTAGCACATGGCTTTTAACCCTCAGCGATCGGCGGATTTCTCTGGTGGTTTGGCCAATAAATATTTACAACACTTAGTACTCTAAGTACATGTGGTGTTTTATGATCTTAAGGTGTTGTAAATATTTACTAAAGATCAATGCCGCCATAGTGGCGACAACGACTTTGAGGGCATTATGGCTGCACCGATCGTAAAGGGTTAACATTTTATTAAAGTATTTTTTTTTGTTTTTAATTAAAACATTATTCTCCAAAAGCAAATACATATTTTTGAAAATGAATTAGATCACGCATGCGTAATCAGGAATTTATTTTAAAATTTTTGACAAAAAAGGGTAATTGCGTTAAAATTGGCATCACATTTTAGTACGTCAAAATAAATATCTATGCAAAAATAAAAGAAATATTACTCAAAATTAAAAGTAAATATAAAAGAATCGTAATTAAAGAAAAGAAAACGTACAATATTACTCAGACTGACGCCTTAGCTTTATGTCATAAATAAATAAGTCTTTAAAAAATGGCCGTGACTTCATTTCTCAAGTATGTCTCGACAATTTGATTGGACAGCTCATCTTTTGTTTTATTTACTGTTGGTGTAATGTTGAGAAAATGATTGTGTGACATAAAAACTGTGCAATGATTTATACTACACATCCCCTTTTAGCAAATAATAGGCTCAACTATCCTAATGGGAAAATATTTTCTTAAAACTAAACCCAACATTGAAATTTATGATTGGCTAGAGATAGATGTTATAAAATTAATTGTCTAAAAAAATATAAATAGGCAAAAATGGATTGTGGACCTTTTTTTAAACGTAATTTAATTAGTAATAGCCAGTTATATCCGTGAATTTCGTATGAGTAATTGTTTTTTTTTTTACATTTGCAAAAGTTTAAAAAAAAACCCAGCGATAGTTGGGCCTCAGTAGCAAGCAAAGTTGACCAAATTACGGACATTGCGAGAAAACATTATCAGAGATAAATTCATTTGAAAATATGTAAGATGAAGGAATCGCATATAACAACCTCGTAGGATTTAGTATGTATTTTATATCGTCAATTATTCGAAGAACTATTAAGTGAGGAGGTGAACACTGTGGACTTCAGTTGATTGCGAGTTTCAAAAATTTAAAAAAAAAAATAGCTGTAAAAAAGGAAAAATAAAAAAAAATAAAAAAAAACAAAAACAAAATAATAGCAATAAGGGACACTGCGTTAAAGTTTTTTAATTTTAATTTGTCATTGATTATTTTGTAAATATCTACCCTTAGTTACATATTGCAACGTCTTGTGTTGTTTTTTTCTATAAATACTACTCTAAGTTTGTACATAGATCTGCAAAATCATGTTTCTATAGACCTAGCGTGTAAGGTGTAACAAATAGAAAATACTAAAGTTAGAGTTTATTTTCCAAGAACCCTAAGAAATTCTAAAGCGAATGAGGAAGATACTAAGCATATTAAAGCACTAGGTAATATGTTTTAAAGGATTTGAAGTTATTTAAATTATTTATTGTTCGTAATTCCAATCATTGAGAAGATTGTCTTTTCTGAAGATAACAAATAAGCTATTTATATTATAATTGAGATTATATATGGTGTTTTTCTGTTGGTGTAACATAAATGCGCGTAGCATAGAACAATTTAAGGCGATTATTTAAATACTTACCTTCTTTTCTTACGATGTACGAGTACAATACTCTTCATACTTTGTAAATAATTAGCTGTAAGAACCGATAGGAGCGGAAAGAGCTAATCCGCCGCATATACCCAATATGACTTAGTATTTTTAAGAATTATTATGTGTAAAGTAAAAGTAAAAAGTAATGTTATTAAGAAAGTATAAAAATTATATTTACATATACTCCTACAACACTTTCGAGTTAATATATTTAAATAACCCTAGATTAAAATTTAGTAAAGCATTCAATGAGAAACAGAAAAACTGAAAAAGTGAAGAAAAGAAACATACAAATTATCGTTTTTGTTTAGGCTTTTGTAAATATTTTAAAAATGAAAGTGAATAAGACACAACTAAATGTAGAATATGAACTTTGCTTCTAAGGATATGTAATATATAAGTCAGCAAACGTAAATGTGTTATTATAAAACTGTTTATTTCGTGCAAAAATTTTTGAATCATTTCTCTTGTTTTTAATGAATAT
This sequence comes from Proctacanthus coquilletti, assembly GCA_001932985.1. NCBI lineage: Eukaryota > Metazoa > Arthropoda > Insecta > Diptera > Asilidae > Proctacanthus > Proctacanthus coquilletti. The sequence continues at coordinate 83,576 of MNCL01000208.1, read as the reverse complement.
TATTTTTTAAACAAACTATATTATTTTTTTATTAAACTCTGAGTTAATTAAAGATGTATTTAAAGTATTACATTGACTTTAATTTCAAGGAATCCAACATTTCTCCCGTTTCACTCTTATTTACAGATTTTATGTTTTATGTTTTGAATGCTGCAATTTAAACAAATTACACAGTGGAACCCTCGGCGACTATTTGACCGAATATTCGCATTAGCTAACCAATTACGTTTTTATTGACTTTGAGAAAATTCCATTATACTTTTTCCGATCATGGTCTATGAACTTCGAGGTGATATAAAAAAATTTTTTGTAAAAATCGGAATTTATTTCTTAACAGATGAAAAAAGGATGCTCGAATATGCACATTAATTTTGTAGATGATCTAAATCGCTTTATTATTTTCAAAATGGCAAAGATTGAACATTTTCAGATTAACTAAATTAATAAATTAACAAATTTTATTCTGTAATTTTTTCCAAAAAGCATAAAGAGGACTGGAACAGCTATTGAAAATATTTCTTCTGGAAATCAAACTTTCACACTAGTCTTTATGGGATTTTTTTCTAATTTTTTATCGAAAGGCAATGGATTGCTTTTTAACTCCTTGAACTTGATTTTTTTTTTAAATAATCACGAAAATTATGATTAGCATTTGTTTGATGCAAGGAGGTATACTTGATTCTACGTCTTTGCATTTTTTTCAGCATATTTTTAGAATCAGGCATACTTTTTAAGGAAAACTCTTTATGTTTGGAATGCCAACTATGCTTCAATAAGCTTTCACTGTAGCAACAATAAGTTCATGTTGAAAGCTTAGATTGTATGGCTACATCATCAAAGGTGAGCAACGTTTTCTTAGTTTTATTAGCATTATGCGAAAAAGACTTCATCGGATAAAATTGTGTAAATTATGAATTATTATTTATTGGAGGGACATATACAGTAAAAGTTGAAGGTTATAATCATAGTGCGTTTGGCTTTGTCCGCAACAGAATGAAGAAATAAATAAAAAAATTTATAAATAGGAATTTTCACTTCAGTATATCTATCTATTCTCTAACAGCGCAGGTTCAATAAAAATTCCTGGCTTCGTCCACCTATAAACTGGGACAAAAATGTAATAAAGTGTATTTGTATATTTTTAACCTACATATAAATTAGAAATAAATTTATGAGAAAAAGCATTACTTTGGGATAGGTTGAAAGAAAGATTGCAATTTGTATTTAAAAATTTAAATGTGGTGAAAACATTTTACTAAGCATTTTAAACATTTTTTAACATATTAATTTCCAGGAGAGGAGTACACCTAGTGATGACCGTATTAAGTAATAATAATTAGAAAATATTGCAATAGATTGATGAAAATTAAATATAATAATAATAAATAATTTTAATAAAACAAGAAAAAGTTTTATTCAGGTCCGCTAATTGTTACATAAACCAAATTGTTGATAGACGGTTAACTATACTGATTTTTCTTTATTTATTTATTTGAGCTTAGTATAACAACACAACAAACTTAATGACTAGTATCTAAGTATCTAAAGGCTTAATAGCTAAGGCATAGGGCGGAAGCAACAAAAGATGGAGACTGGTAAGATATTAAGTATCCAAATTTCAAGATAAATACTTCCTGCTGGAATAAATTCGAGGTTATCCCTAAATTTTGAATATAAACTGTAATCGTCAAAAATTAATTTAACGTAATTTTTCCCAACACAGAGAGGAAACCTATATTTTCGGTATTACAAATTTTTTAGGTATTAAATAAATCAGTTCATGGTAAAAGTAAAAGTTTCTTTATTAAGTTTCCTCAAATAGTTAGCGTTAATTCAACTACCAGTGTTTTTGTAAATTTAAGGACCATTGTTTTACAGGTTACGAAATTTTTATTTTGCGTTAGTACTGGGATCTGTACACGAGTTTATTTTATAATTTTTCAGAATGTAAAAAAAATTACGATATGTTTTTTTATTTTGAAATACAGCTCATATTTTTTCATATAAAAATTTCTTGGAAAAGGTTGTCTGATTTATAAGCCCGAATTATACACAACTGAGCATATGGGAGGTAATGATTAGAAAAAGAGAAAATTTTTAATATGATTCTGTAGCGTAGAAAAAGCTCACACATGCTTTTAATAAACAATAATAGTTTTTTAAAGCATCCTTTTTCTCGGTCTTGACATTAAAATTACCGTTGACCTGTGTTATTGTAATATCTAAACTATAACTAGTTGAAAATTACTTTTTTTGGGAAGAATATTATGCATTATACTTTATATGTTTGCAGCATAACTTTCTGGAATGAATAATTTTAAATTAACAAATGAAGTGGTCTTGAAAAACGAATATTGCCACTTTCTGTTATAATAGATGTTTTTATTAAAATTATTCGATAATATACTTATATTTAATTCCCTTCTAGGAGCTCTTGCTAAAATATGCGCTAGGGTTTAGTCCCACGTTCATTCCAGTTTTTTGCTACTCCTGAATTATGTCAAAGCCATCGTTTGTATAAGAAACCATGAATTCAGCTATATGAGATAGTAGATAGTAGATATATTGTGTCCTAGCTGAATCAAAACAGCATATTCTGAGATCGATGAGATAGCTCTGTCCCTTGTAAATATAATTCAAGAGTAAATAATTGAAGAATGTTGGTTATCGGCATAAGACAACATCAAAGAAATAAGTGAAGGCGTATAATAAGACATTAAATTGAAAAGTGCTAAGCATTCCAAAAAGTGTTTTGAACTTAAGGGTACGTTATCCAACTTCACAAAATTTTATTTGGCTAAGTTTAAATTGATAAATTCAATTGTGATAAACATAAAATATTTCTAGTTATTACCTAAGGTTGAATTTTTTATTCTTTTTGGGGTATTATACTGGTCGTTGTTCAATTATGTGTTGTAAACAAATGCGGAACTATGTACCTGCCCAAGGTGTTGCTCAATTTTGATAAGATTATCTACTTAAAGATCTAGTAGACGTCGAAAATTATCAAATTATTGATAAAATTGAAAGAACTTAGCCTCACTTGAAAATTTTTACAAGCAATCGTCGCCGGAGTGAGTAGCTCCCATTTTCAGATAGTCGGTACCCGAAATATTGAACACGTTGGCCAGTGATTTGCGGACGGGAGTGTTTCCACTTTGTGCGAAGGAATTTCGAAAAAGCCACTGGTAGTTGCTTCTGCGTACAGAGGAAAAGGCAAAATGTCATTTGGACTTTCTTCAACCCTTTCCAACTTGACACGGGGGAGGGAATAGAGGAATAGGAATCTGGTGCTGTTCAGGTTCCATGTTCAGTTGGCTGTTCATGAAAACACCAAAGCTCGGACGCACGAAGACCAGACCAGGGCAAAGGAACTTGGAAGCTCCTCTGCTCATGAGGAACAGAATCGATATCGATAACCTTAGTGTTAGGAGAATTTTACTGGAGTGAATAAGGGATGAGCAAAAAAAGTGTTAGTTTACTTAATTCTACTAAAAAGGGTCTTTTTAATTTGCTTGCTGCTGACATGCTTTATCTGGGGGCTCGCAGTTATTAGCCTCAGCATCCTCCATTTACTCAATTTGCCTTGTATCATACAAAAATAAAAAAGAAAAAAAATTTCGTTGCCACATTTTTCATTACATAATTTTGCGTAGCTAGTCCGGTTACTAACTGATAATCTCCCTTGAATAATTAGTGCCATGCAGCCTCCTCCTCGCAAGGTAAGTAGTAGCTCATTTTGTGTTCGTTTCGTTTTTTTCACCCATCGAGGGTATAAGTGCTTCATCTTACCCACGCACCAGAAGACAAGCGACAGGGTTGGTTGATAATATTATTCTTTTATTACGCTTCATGCTATGCCTATATCGATTTATAGTTCAATAGATATAACTGCCATAACCGAATTTATCGGGTCTCTGCTTTCCAGGGAAATTACCTGAAATTCTTAAAGAATCTTCACACGGAGCAGATCGCCAAACTACAGCTAAAAAATCAACATGAATGCGACCTTCTCGAAGATATACGTCAGTTCACAATCAAGAGGAGCGCCATTGAGAAGTCCTACAGTGAAGCTCTGCTTAAAATATCCTCCGCCTACCTGAACAAGAAAATTCCCAATATCCCGGACATCAAGATGGAAGGAATGGATGAGCGATGGTAAGGGTGCATTTGTTCTAGTGGGTGGTGTAGAAATGCATTTATCTGTTTTTTTCCTATTTTCCAGGAATATGTGGAGTGTATGGAGGACCGTCTTAGAAGAGAATGAAAAGCTTGCACGGGCCAGATTGGCTGCTATCGAGGTGTTCCAACAACAGATTGCCGACGAAGCCAAGGTCCTCCGAGAATATAAATTACAGATTAGCAAAAAGTGTCTAAATCAATTGGCCAACATACAGAAGGAACTGCATGTAACCGTGTCCGAGGTGGACAAAACAAAGAAGCAATACTTTGATGAGGAGCATTGTGCTCATGATGTTCGCGATAAGGCGCGCGACATAGAAGAGAAGCTGAAGAAGAAAAAAGGTTCATTCTTTCAGTCCATAACGTCTCTACAGAAGAATAGTGCTCGCGTTACGTCTAGAAAGGAGCAGCTCGAGGAGAAATCAACAGGAGCTCGTAACGACTACATCTTAAGCCTGGCCTCGGCCAATGCTCACCAGAATAGATACTTCACCATTGACCTGCAGACGACCATGACATCGATGGAGAACTACGTCTTTGAGAGGGTTGCAGAATACTTAACCCTTATGGGTAGGACAGAGCTGCTTACGTGCTCTGCCACCCAACATTCATTTGGGAAGATCCGAGACCAAGCCCAGCAGCTCACTAGGGAATATAACTTACAGTGCTGTTATCTTTTTTATCCGGTTCTAAAACAACACATACAATACGACTTCGAGCCATGTGATAACGATCCGATCTCAAAAGTAACTGCGGAGCATGAATCTGCTGCTGAGACTTTGGCCAAGGAGGCCAAAGTTCTGGCCTCAAGAGTTGTCCGCGAAAATAATAGCATACGCGAAAATGCACGGAAACTTGCTCTGTATGCATCGATGCGAGATGCTGGTCAAAAGACTGATCCCAATGATCCGAACGGGCCTGATTTGGACACCAAGATAGACGAGCTGAGAGAAGCTATTCGAAAATCTGAGACAGAAAAGGCTAAATCCGAAGCATGCCTAGAGGCGCTTAGGGCTGGAGGAGTCAATGTCGACGAATGGGTACAAGAAGCTGAATCACTTGGCGTCCAGGAGCTCACTAGATCAGCAAGTTCCATTTCGATGAGGACTGACGCCTCTGGGCAAGGGGTAAGTAAATCTTACAATCTAGAAATTCTATTAATGGATGGTATGAAATGAGCGCAACCAGCGCTCGTAGATTCTATTTTAAGTGAGGACACACAAGATACGCGACCGGTTGTAACCCCCTAGTTGCACATCTTTGATAGAGTTCTGTTTCGCGAAACCGACGCCTTATAAAACCCTAATGAGGGCAAATCACGGACGAGAGTCAATGTATGAGTTTATTTAGGCCATTCCTCCCCAAAAATCAATTTCGTGGCTTGCCCGTTGAAAAACATTCATGTGACACCCATTCCTTGTACGTACGAATTTATTTTAGCATCTTAAGACGTAAGGCGCCCTTTTCACCGCCTTTCTTATTCTTAAGCAGGCTAGCACAAGCCGTTCTAGATTTATGAAATTTTTTTGCTGTAGGAGGATATTTAGTACGATATCGATTCGAGATGCGTTGCCTGGCTCATTCATGTTAAACTGCGGACATGTTCCGCAATTTAATTCAAACAGGAAATTGCCACTAATACCCTTTTTGCTGAATCAGGTCACAATTACACGTCACGGCTGCTTCCTGATTAGTTTGTAGGTCATGACTTTATCGCCAACGCCGGGTACTGGCAGCAATCCCAGCTAACTAGTTTATTTCGAGGATTTAGAATTATGAAATTATTGGCGTATATTTTTTGAAAAGTCTTAAGCCCACGCAACTCGGGATTTAAATTTCAAGCTGTTATGTTCGGCATTTCGAAAAGGTAGAAAACATTTAAACAGGATGCACTGCTTCCAAAAATGCATAAAAAATAGAATTCTACCGCTGTTAGTTGTTACAGGGTAATCAATAAAGAGGTTTTTTTTCGAAATCGCGCCTTTGTTGACCTATGAATACTATTTTTTTTAAAATCTTCATGTAATTAGTGGTTTTCTCAATTAAAACGCATTTAACATCTCATTCATTCAGTTTTAGATATTTAAACTCTAAATGATGATTGATATATATTTACCCAAGCCACCATCAATAATTGCGCCTATTTTGAGAATTCTACGTTAAAATTTACGACTATATTTTGAAACGTGAATGAATATAATAATTCGATTTTGTTGTTAAAATCATAAAAGAGTTGAATTCCTTAAAAGACTTAAGACTTAAACAATCGTTAATTTCGTGTACTTTGGTTGTACAACATTTTATATTTTTATTGCACTTCGAAATATGGAAATATCTAATTTCAAAACCTTCATACAGTTGATTAATTCCTTGGTGACATGACTTTTATTTATTGTCCAATTTTTAAACTTTTTATAATTAAAATGAGTTTAGACCAACTTAACCTTCCATTTAGCAAATTTAAAACAAACCACAAGATTAAAATCGTAAACTAAACTAAAAAACTTATTCAATAAAGTTATGTAGTTTCGTTGGAATTATGAATTGAATTTTTGTGATTATGTAGGATTATATTTTGAAAGAGTTTAACACTGGTGAAAAATAAAATTTTTTTAGGAGTCGAAAGAAATTTACTTGGGGAAAATAATTAAAATCATCTTAAAATAAAGTCGAAAACCTTCTTAATTTAATTAAATTTAAATTTAAATAATATTCCTAGCTTGTATAATATTTTATCAAAATTAGCACAAAGCGGTTTTTTATATTTTGCTCAAAGACGTTCCGTCTCGGAGCATTCAAAATTCGAATCTATGGAAAACCATTTTTGGAGACCTTATATCACATACAGTACAATCGATCTACTTTAAATATTACAACTATAAATAAACTGAACTATTTATAATACAAATAAATAAAATATACAAATAATGAAAGTCGTTATTTGATAAAGGTATTTATCAATATGTCCTCTGGAAAAGTCCAAAATTATTATTTCCCTTCAGTTAAGACCTAAATGCCTAAATTGAGAGTGTGATAAGTTCATGAAAGGATAATCAGCTGTTTAGCAAATTGTTTTATGAATATAAAAAATTAATTAATATTATTAGGAGATACACAAGTATCTGGAAAAATTTTGAAGCGTTCGGAAAATTTGGAATATTAATTTAATATTTTCACCCTGCCTCTTATGTTTTCAGCCATGTAGACAATGTTCTTATTTAATTCTCAAAAGGATCAATCAAATGGCTTCTGTGGTGTTTTTCAGTTGTCAGGTGTTGTTATGGCTTGGTCGCCAAATAATAGAACTTGTTTGTTGCCTGTTGTTCGCTAAAAATTAATTTAAATATATTGCAATTTTTCTACTGAAACTTTTTTAAACAAACATATGTTTTCTCGCAGGAAAATCCCAGCTCAGATTCATTCTATGATAGTGATAATGCTGAACAAGAGACTCAATCCATCACACAGCCGGTAGAGGAGATGGAGCCTCCTAGAGGACAAACACCTAATGATAGTGAAGTTGACGGTAAGGCCTTTAACTCTTAAATTCCTGGGGTAAAAACCCTGTAAACGCGAATTTCTTTTATTTTACACAGTTGAACAAGAGAGGCAAAAGATAGAGCAACTAACTGCTGGGTGGGAGGATCCAATGGAGGTTAATTGGGGCGCAGAAGAAGCTGAACCGCCAACTGCTGCAGCACCAGCTCAAAAGGAGACTATATTTAAATGTACTGCAATATATAGCTATACCGTAAGTAGTCATCAACTGCACGATGTCGTATGAAATGAAGGAACTTTCGCAATTTTAGGCACAAAATCCCGACGAATTGACTATTGTCGAAAATGAGCAACTGGAGGTGATTGGAGAGGGAGATGGAGATGGGTGGTTGCGAGCCCGCAACTACAAAGGCGAGGAGGGTTATGTGCCACACAATTACTTGGATGTAGAACAGGATACCACAGCCGATACAACCCAAGCCCAGCTCCAGACTCAAATATCGTTTTCTTCAGTTGATTATACCATTGATAACGAGGACCAAACGCAGGATTCAGTTCAGTCACCGGATCAGGTTTCGGTCATAATGGCGCCCCAAAATAAAAAGCCCCAACAGGAGTATTGCATTGCTCTGTACGACTACGACGCCACCGCTGAGGACGAGCTTACTTTCGAGGAAGGCGATATTATCAAAATTATCACGAAAAGCGCACACGGAGTTGATGACGGCTGGTGGGAGGGTGAACTCAATGGCAAAGTGGGCAACTTCCCATCTCTAGTCGTAGAAGAATGCGATGAAAATGGGGAGCCGTTCAGCGAGAACGAGGAGGAATCTCCACCCCCGTCGGCACCGCCTGCTTTTGTGCCCCCGGCTGCTCCACCCCTACCGCCCGAGTACGCTGTAGCCGAAGATATGTTCGAAGGAATTAACGTATTAGATGGTAAGTGTTTATTTTACAAATTACCAGATTTGATGGTGTCATTATGTTCTGGCACTCTTTCAAGAAATGGGCCAAGCGCAAGTCGTTATAAATGAGGTCCCCGAGCCAGAACCGGCCTTGCAAGGACCTCCGGCAGGTAAGACCTACTGTAAAATGGATATTTTGGTGAAGAGGATTAACAATCTAATGTTTTCCTTTTAATGCCTCCAGTTATGATTAAAGAACCGGAGATTGAGGTATTATTTTGTAACGGTTTGATTGTAGTTTTCAAGTTAATTATGGGTTACTGTTACATATTTTTATCCGGCCGTCTGTGTTTGTGCTGATTTATAGTCAAAATGACTAGATTTTTGCGTATAAGGTGTCATTAACAAGTCCTGACTTCCCATGTAATACTGGGCATATTAGAAAAATTTTACTTGATCTCAGAGTAAAGGGCTATATTTTTTCGTTTTTATGCAGTTAGAGTTTTGTTTATATTTTTTATTAACAATTTTTCTTCTTACATAAACTAATTGATCTTTCGCAAAACTTAGGACGATGGCGCAACCGTTCCACAGTTGCAGGTATCAGGCGCAAGTTTGAGCCCGGCACAAATAATCGTTACGGCGGCAACACCTATGGTTGAAGATGGTGGCAAACCTTTTCCACCAATAAAAGAGGAGAGTACCGAACAATCATCGTCCGAGGCGGAAGGATCAACCGATGAACAGAGCATACCACAAATAGAGGAAAAAAAGGAATCTAAACAGGAAGGTCAAAAGAAGGAACAAGTACAGGAGAAGACCGCTGTTGCTGCAGTGGAGCATAGTGCTCCAATGGAGGAGGACCAGAGCGATATTGCAGATGAAACCGATGAAAATCACTTCGAAGCTAATTTCGAGGCAAATTTTGAAGAAGTATTTGGTTCTGAACCCGATCAGCCTAAACAAGTTGTGGGAGGACGCGCCAGTATACCGGAGGAGCTCGCTCCGCACCAGTTGGCTCGTCTGCAGAACCTTAAGGAGTCTAACGCGTAATAAATTTATATACACATGTAAAAATCTATTCTATCGAGTGATTTGTTTTCCATGGAACTCCACTCACGTTAAACTCAGCCAATGGTATTGCGGGATTACGTTCCTCAGAGACAGGGCATGTCTTGCTTGAATTTGCAAATGTTTTGTTACTTATTTCTTTCGGCACTTTTTCGACGATTTTCAGTGTTTTTCCAAAATATTTCTAAACTATTAAATTCGAAGTATCCTAATTTCTCTGTTTGTCGTTTCTGCTTTGGGGATAACTACGACTCCCCGTACTATGCCGGATTAAGTATTGACCTAAGATTTATTGTTTAAGAACCAGTTCAAGGCAGCGTGTTTCAAGTAGTAAGACAGGTTACATATATCGAAGGACTCTTCCCAATGGATCAGCTCTACCTTCCGTAGACGCCTACATTTAATCTCTAAACGGTAAGAATTATCTGGTTTGAATTTGTGGGTGGTGCGCTTCCACCATACATTGAGTATTAGGCAATCATTAGCGCTACAACAATGCGTATAGCAAATATTAGTCATTAAAAACGTAACTGCATGGTTCGCGCTTTCCTTTGTACATCAGTTGTCTGTCGATCTGTTGATATGTGACTAAGCGCTTCGCTGTTCGTTGACGGAATGGTATTAAAAAAGAAATAGTCAAACATGTAATAACCAGTCATAGCCAAATAGTTACGATTTGTTTCGAAAGTTTATGAACAATGTAATAAAGAAAATAATAAATTATGTTGACGCTTTAGCTGGACAATTATACTAGCAAGAATGGATAACGGCTTACTCGATTTATTTCGTTTGTTTATTGATTTCTTTGTATATTTTTCAATATTTTCCAATGTTTTTAGACTTCAATTGTTCTGTTACATTTAAGGTGTGCCTTTTACTCCAATGAAACAAATTCAAATAAACTTATGAAAACCCTGACTATTATCTACTGTTATCTTCAAACATTTTTGCAACTCTAATAAGATTTATGTCAATTATTAAAATAATAACTGGTAACTACTATTCAACATCTATACCAATAAACATAACTCGTGATTTAGGAGGGACTTTTACATGACCCCGCTGAAGCACTCACTACCTTTGCACAGACATTACACGGCTACATCTGATTCAACATTAACATTAGATGAAAATAAAAAAAGACGAGAAAAAATAAATCTGAAATTTGGTTTAGGTGAAATGTAGCCGAAGAAATCATTCCTGGCGTTAAGGGTAAGATTACAATAGTACATTAAAGACCATAACATGAGATTACATACCTTTGTAAGTACGAAACACATGGTATACGTCTTGATTTTTAAAATATGAAATAAAGTTATATAAAAAAGTTTTAAAAAATAGATCAGCAATTTTTCCGGCTATAGTAAAGTCATTTAGATTTTCACATTAAAATACTAAAGCTAGTTTTTCCGAAGCTCATTTAAAAATAGGTGAGTATGCTTGATGAAAGTTATATACAAATTAATAAAATATTTCCACAACACTTAAAATTTATCTTGGGAATATTTGTGCAAAATTTTAGTCAGATTGCTGCATTTAAGACATTTATGGTAGCAAAGTTATAAACCTTGCCTTATTTCAAGAAAAGCGCATTTAAAGTTAGTATTATTAATAAAACTCTGTGCTCATTTTAATATATATTGTATCATCCGTCTGAATCGTAGACCTCTCCTTCATTCTAAGCGGTCTCATCCTCGATCTACTTATATGAACTTATTACTTCGTACTTCCATTTTTGTAATTTCTTTCAATACGTAAGATGTGAGATAAAACCCACAGAATTATGTAATTTATTTTGCGAAAAAAACATGGATTTTCTCGATTATTTGACCGACACAAGAACAATGATTCGACTAAAAATGAGTCGTCGCTTACTCTCGAAGCCAATTTGAAATTTTCGGCTCGTTTGAAATTCCCGTAGCTTGTTAGAATAAGGTTCTTGAGGTCTCAACAAAAAATACGTTCGAACACATACGTTCAATATTAATTTTCCTAAAAAATTACTCAAATTAGTTCAAGCACTTCAGCTCCACATTAAAACATGCACTCCTGAATTGTGCAGGGAAATTATATAACGAATATATTTCTGAGGAAATCAATTTTTTTACTTCCTACCTCAGCTGGAACCCCCTAAAGAAAGCAAAACATGGACAAAGCTTACAAATTTTAATCAGAAAGATTGGAAAAGCCTTTTCTTTTTTGTATGGGAGGACTTCTAATGGCTTTAATTTTCAATCAGCAAGGAACTTATCTTGGGATGCTGGAAGTACGCATTCGCTTTATATATTTTTATATCTTATTAGTGGGGAGTATAATTAACTTAGCTGCTTAAATTTATATAAGAAATGACAATCAACGCAATCTCCATGAGTATTACAAATTAAAGGAAATACAAATGGGAATCTTCAGCTACAATCGAATAAGACAAAACATTTTTGAATGCAATCAAATAAGTCCTATTTTTAATATTTGTATGTCTTTCACAATGTGTGGTCCGGTTCAACTCAAATTGAGTTGCAAAATTTAACAAACGTGAAGAAATAAAACCTTCAAGACTAAGGCTCTAAAAAGAATAAAGTATTTCGGTTTGTATAGTTATAATAATATATATAATTTCGTGGTTTCTCAACATATTTCTTTTGCCATCCCGCATCTCTTGTTTTCTGTGAGGTTTTACGATTTTATGAAGCCACAAAATTGAAAAAATATTTTAAAAGACTAAACGATTATAAACTATATGCAACATTTTCAAAACATCGATTTTTTCATTACTGTCTTTCATTCTACATACTTTGAAGAATATTTTAAAAGAATATTGTTACGAAAATTGTTTATTTAAATGTAAAATTCTGTATTAAATATATAAATGTAAAGTTTATTTTATTTAACTTTTTTTGCAATATAATCTCCAAACAAATTTTCGAAAAATATCTCCTTTCTGACGCTTCTGAGGCGTGTGAAACCCCTTAAAGTGATATAACTATTTTGAATATGGGTATATATTTAATCGTTGCAAAGTGTGCATGAAACTACCTAGTCCAGTCGTGTTTTTTATAGACATTAGGCTCGTTAAACACCGTTCGCCTGACCCGTAGTTTCGAAGTAAATATTTAAAAGTGATACTACAGTAATTATTCCGTTTTTTAGGAAAACATTTTAAGCATTTGTATATTTAAGTGGTATTGTCGATATTATTCAAGGACGGTAGCAACTGTACTCAGAAGTTTAAAATATTTTGCGATCATAAATCAGCATTTACATCAATTTTTATTAATTTATTTCTATCAGTTTTTAAAACTTATTGGAAGTTATCACGTTTGTCAAGTGCTTTCTGGACAATGGAATTATGAATATGAATTTATTCCAATAAACATTCCAATGTTGTTTGACGCTGACTGATGTTTTGAATTTTCAAAAATTTTGAAAATAATGAGTATTTTCGGTTTCTGTCATTTGTTTGAGTTTCGAAAAAGAATACTACAGTTTTTCAACTTGTTAAAAGTAATCTTCTTAGTGTTCTTGAAGGTGTTTAGCACGTCGTTTTCAATTTATTTCAATTGAACTTGTATTAGTTTCGTGTTTTGAAAAAGGCTAAGTTTTAATTATAGCAACACTTTAAATTCTAACTTTTGTTTTGAAATGTTTCGCAAATAATTTGAAGACCACAGTTTTTCAGAATAAAAATTGATATTGTATCTCTTTGTCTATATTTTCATAAAAGGCTACAGAAGTTGGAGTACGCTCCATATAAATTCCTAAATTTTAGTAAAGGGTTATTTTTAAAGCAATTAAAAAATCTCAGTTATATTGAGTTTTTTTTTTGCAAGATTTCTCTTTCAAGCTACAAATTATTTGTTATAATGTCTTTTTGCGTAAATTAACCTACCCATTCATTGAAATTTCTGGTTTCGATTGTATTGTTTTTATTTATCACCAACTCGTGTTATACTTCTATTATTAAAATGATTTTGCGCTTTTTCAAAAGATGCGCCAAACAGCAAGAAGTGGAATGAACGCTGTGACGATTTCAAATGAACTGGATTAGGACTTGGGAAGATCTGTAAATTTATATTGCAGGTCTCCGGTTTGAGAAGGTCTGTAAGAAGAGCTGTCAACTTACTTGTTTTGACATTTAGTAGGCTCCCAGTTTTTACGGAGGAATCTGGGGCAGTTTCACTCTAATTGAGGTAGTTTTCCACGAACAGTTATTGCTAAAAATAGAACGTGTAAACGTGGGAACCACTGCTCGGTGTTTTAATGCTTGGTCTTGTGCATTTTATGGGATAAAATCCTATCCTTCTGGTTGACCCAGTTCTTTCCCTAAAGGCACTATTTTGTATATCAATTTGCATTTAGTAAAATATCTTCAGTTACCGTCCATTGCAAGCTACAGGCCTTTTATTTGCTATGGCCGAGAAAGTTATTTTTAGTTACAAAACTACTGAAGTGCCTGGCTTGTTATTTTACGTTTGGGGCAACACCCACCTTTTCACGAAATTCAATTTGGAACTGTTAACTGAAGTGATTATTTATTTTCAGGGACTACCTGACGGAGACAACGAAGAGACGCAATAGTTTACCTGAACACTCAAAGAAGGAAGCCAGGGAAGAATATGACGGCAATGTGCGAGCCACTGACCTTAGCCAAAGGTAATCCAGTTCCTGCTCTTTCCGCATCTTTGCTTAATTTTATTTGCTTGACTATGTTGCAGATGTGAAACGTTCTATTGAACTGCTCGAGAAGCTCCAGGCGTCCGGTGATATCCCTACAACGAAGCTAGCCGCGCTGCAGAAGGTGCTCCAGAGCGATTTCCTAAATGCTGTGCGGGAAGTCTACGAGCATGTCTACGAAACCGTGGACATCCAGGGCTCACAGGATGTCCGGGCGTCTGCCACAGCAAAGGCAACAGTAGCTGCTTTTGCTGCTAGCGAGGGCCACGCTCATCCCAGGGTAGTGGAACTTCCCAAAACCGACGAAGGTAAATCGCAGTAACGCCCTGCTTTGAGAAATTGGAATAATTGGGACATCTTAGGTCTTGGTTTTAATGTGATGGGAGGGAAGGAGCAGAACTCCCCGATTTATATTTCTAGAATCATTCCCGGAGGAGTCGCTGACCGACATGGAGGTTTGAAGCGGGGCGACCAGTTGCTTTCTGTTAACGGAGTGGTAAACAAGATTTGCGACTTTTGGGGGAAGAAATGTAACCTTTTCTTTTTCAGTCTGTCGAAGGGGAAAATCACGAGAAGGCTGTGGAGCTTCTGAAGCAAGCCATCGGTTCTGTAAAACTGGTTGTGCGCTATACACCAAAAGTGCTAGAGGAGATGGAGCTACGCTTCGATAAGCAGAGGACCGCCCGGCGCAGGCAGCAATACCAGCAGTAGGCTCAAGTTTTCAATGTTTCAATCCATTAAAAGTGTTCAGTGTTATGTCGATCGTCTCGGTAATAAAAAGGGTTCCAAAGATTACCTTAGAAAGCCATTTCTATGAAAACTGAGACACATCTCGCATGTTTATCAATTTTATTATTAAAATCGAATTACAATTAAATATCGAACTTATCGAGGGATAATTGAACCCCATTTTCTTCGTACTCCTCCCGCGTGAGAATATCTTCCATAAAATTTGGAGATTTTGTGAATAATTTTCCTCCAACCCACGGATGTGTGATGGGGCTGCAACGAGGAGAAATGTTTTTCATTTGCTTCGACTCAAATTAAGTTGATTCTCTACTTCTCAGCAACTTTAACATTTACGTCCATGTCATCAGGAGCCAAGGCCCTGATTTCCTTCTGCAACCTCCGCTCCATCCCCGGGAAGAGTGCAGATCCGCCTACCACAATTATATTCGCTAGTAGCAAGTGGTGTGTTTCTGGGGGACAATCCTGCAGGCAGTTCAGAACCGCTTCTGGAACACCCATCTAAAATATTCTTAGTAGATAGTATTTGTGCGTTTGTTGCAATGGAATTTACCTGTTGGATTCCAACATCTGAAGGATGAAATAGGAGCTCGGGAATTGTGAAGCGTTCATTTCCTAGTCTAAGCGTTTGCTGGTCGGGCACTGGATCCCCTTGTTTTCTTACATACCTGCAAGCAAGGTTTTTCTGAAGGCAGATCTAAGGTAAAATTTAGAGGACAACGAACCCCCTTTTAACGGTGGTGAAATCAGGCAGCACGTACTCCTGGATAACACTGTTATCGGTTTTTCGTACTAGACGCATCATATCATCGTTGAAATTCTCTGAGACGAAACAGACGTCTTCCTTGATCTGGTTAACAACATAAGATTCGTCCATAACATTTAAGTGCCTGTAGAACATACAGTTCTTTGAAATCGCGTTTTCATAGTCTTTGCACTCGTACCTGTAGGAAATGAGTTCCTTGAGGTGATTTGTGAGCACCTTTCCCCCAATGTCTATTCTCCTTATAGCATTCTTGCACCGTTTCCCTTTCAGGAACGGAACCACGTGTGTAAAGCTGTAGCCCATGTCTACAACGATGCAGTAATTGTGAACAGGCCGCTGTGAATGGAAATAGTGGAATGCACTCAAGTCGGCGGCGGTTGTTCTGTGTATGGCGTCACACTCGTACTCCTCGAAGAAAATCTCAGTCATTGCCTCCTACGAACCGAGAATCAAATCAACCTGGTTAAACAAAGCAAAACAAAATTGCTCTTACCTGAATACTTGGGAAATTAAACTGAGGCTCTGTTACGATCAGGATTCCCTCGGCCATATTCATGGAGGCGCACTCGGGGCTGAATATGTGGTCCCAAACAGTTTTCTAGACTGCAACAGTCGCAGCAATTTATTTAGCTTTTGTGAAGGGAACCGAAAGTACTTTACCTGCACTTCCCAGTTCAGTAAGTAGCCCCGCTGGAAGGCCAACATGTAGAAGAGGCCTGAGGCGTCCCGACATTCCTCCAGTTGGTTGCCGATGAAGGCCCTGCGGCGCTCTGACTTAGCCTTCATTATGCAGTTGGGGACACACCTTCGGGAGGAATCTTGAATTAAAGCACACGTTTTGGGAACCATAGCTCAATTACATAGGCTTATCTTTGCAACTGGGGCCTACTTTCGCCGTGTAGGCGCCGTTGTCCAGAATATTTATAATGCTATCCATGCGGAACAACCCACCGGGAAGAAAACTTGTAAACAAATCTTCTTCTTTTTAAGGTAAAACAATCGGCTTCAATTACAGAGGAGAAGTGTATTATGTCAGGGTCCTGCATTGCCGATCTTCAGCGTTTCAAATCAATTTTTAATTGTTCAGAGAAAGTTGATAAAAACATAAATTCAATATTATAAAATGTTCGGGGAATGTCTTTAAAATGTATAACCTGTTGGCAGGGTAAATTATTTCTTGCTTAAGTTCTCTTTATTTCTGATAATTGCTTTTTGGCTTGAAGGATAGAAATACTTTACATTTTTGGACACGTGATTACTGAATGCACTCTAAAAGTGAGTTTTAAATTTTAAAGTACTTTGAAGAAATGGTAGACTTTTAGTTATCAAATTTGCATTTGTTTCCCTACTCTATCAATTGCTCTTCCTTCTAAACAAGACAGAAACCTATGTTTTGAAGAAAGGCTTTAAAATGGTTAAATAATTTCAGACTTCAGTCTATTAAAATATTTATTTGAAACATATAATTGAAGTTGGCATAAAAATCGGATAGTAACTTTTGCCACTGCTACGACAACTCAGCTTTCGAAAAAGGAAAAACATTACTTTAACGGAGGAAAACAGTAGAATGGAGAATTTTTTAAAATTAGAGCAGGTTAAAGTTTTAAGGGCTCGGTAGCAATTGCAGGTTTAAGACGCCTTCGAGGGAGGATTTGATCAGATGAAAATCAAAGGTGGTCAGGTTGCATTTTTGGAGCAGTTTGATGATGGGCTCAGAGGGGCCATAGTTGGTGCGGTGTCAGTACAAACGGAAAAGAGGAGCGAATCTGATGTTACGGGGATTGGTGTACAGTAGTACACCTTACAGAGGCGAAGGGCAATCAATGGTTTCCGCAAGTAACTGATGGATAAAGAGATCACGGTGTAATAATGCAATATTTATAGTGTCCCTTCAGTATAGACATGGTCGATGACAATGTTTTTTATTTCTAAGCGATAATTTTTAATATCCCGAAGGATTTCGACTTCAAAACTGATTTTAAAAGATTTTTCGAAAATGATTAAAATGGTTTGTTCGGATGCACCCTTTAGAGAGCTCTCATTTTATGATGACCTTGAATAAATTTGTTTCCCTTTTCTTTCTGCCACAACGTCGTAACTAAACTTTTCGTACTTTTCTGTGATTGGACCAATTTTCAACTTTCCATGTTGTGAAAAATGCTTATGACCAACAGACAGACACTTTTCTAATTTTGGTAGAGTACATTAAAAACGGTTCAAATAAGCTTTGATTTCGTCGCAAACAACCTTGCACCTTTCCGACCATTTAAAAATTAAATCTTATTAATGTAACTCCCTTTGAAAGCTTAAGATGTCAGGAAGAGGTTAAGTGTATATAAAGTATTTAAAACTATCTCGTTTATAAAGCTAAAATTATTTAAATTTGAAGTAGGATTTTTTTCACTTCAAAAAAATTCGCGGTACAAGAGATTTGAGTCTATGACCTCAAAAAGGGTGTCAGATAGCTGAGACTTGGTGTCGCGACACTGCTCTCACAACATTTTGCATTGCGAAATTGAACAAGTGTTATGCGTGAAGTATTTTATGCATATGTGATAATTTTTATGGTAAGGGTTCAAATAAAAAATGTTTTTCCAAAAAGTCCCTTTATTCCTTTATAGTTTGCTCCTAGTACAACGTTTGTCATGTTGTTTTTGTTTCATTGTTTCTTGTTTTATTTATTTTTTTACATTTTTGTTTGTGAAAATATTAGTGGCTGGAAACTGTTCTCGAATGGATTTACAAGCTATTTGCGCTATTTCGCTTCGGGTATGAGATCCTTCTGTGCTACGTTGAACAAAGCGAGAAGGTATATTGGACATGGTCACAAACACACACACCTGCTCCGTGCTCGTCAAATCAAACTTGTAAACTAGGTCAGCGTATATATGTATGTATTTTAATACAAAAAACACAAATAATCATCAGTAATTTCGACTAAATGTTACTTGCCATAATGCATGATCGATACTAGATTACTGTAGAAAAATGTACACATTTGCAGTAAATGTCCTATTGATGTTGTTTTTTTGTCTCACTGTTTTTGTCTTTTTTACGTTTATTATACAAAATTTTTTTGGTTTTGCAATTCTGCATATACTACGAGGTACATAATTTCCTTCGAAAACAACAAAGGATCTCTGAAAACCATACTAAGTGACATAAATAAAAAGGTTCTTGTCCTAATTATCTGCTTTATACATTATGCTCACTTGTTGTCTTGTATATTTTGCGTATATTTTTAGAATTTCAAAATTTCTTCATTTTTTTAAAAACAATTTCTTAAACAAGTAACAAAATAAATAATTTATATTTATATTTTAACTTTAGAATTTCATGTGGTTTGTCTAGCTACGGCCGGGCTGAGTGTTCCAGCCCGCAGGTAGTCCGCGTCCCGGGCGGTTTTCCCGCCAGCTGGTGGCTCTTCCGCTTGCCGCGCTGGCCTTACAATTTCATTAGTTTTACACTTCTTTATATAAGAGTCTAAGTCAATCCTTTCGAATTGAGGTGTTAATAGTAGTTCTAAAATAATCTCGTAATTTTGAGTTCTTTATGAAATTTTATTTATAAAAAGTCGTAAAAGATATTGCTTTTGTATATTTCATTAATTGTTCATCTATAATAACTCATTAATTCGAAAGGATGTATAGTACATATTTTCACCTCGTTTCTGCTCAATATAAAATTTCTTAATTTACCTAGTAACACGCAGATATATACATAAATATTGTAGTTATGTAATATTAGGGTGCTATAAGGGTGCCGCTATAGTTTCCTTACGTGTAACGTGTTTTTGTTTTTGACGTTTACAGACTTAATTATATTTTTTCTCTGCTTTTAAGAAGTTTCCTTGTTTTTTGATTTTAAATTTTTAACTCAATTTATATCTCCCTTTATATACTTCTCCATCACTTTTTTGGTAATATTCAAAATTCGCTATGTTTCGTGTCTCGTGAAACATTTTGGCGTTTTGATTGACTTCTCGAATAATCCATTATTAATTTTTCGACTAAGTTTTGCAACTAAAAGAATGTCTTAAGAACTTCAAGCACGACGTGTTTTACCTTTATAGCAGGTCTCCTTGTGTTTGATCTTATTATTTTTGTATTCATTTTTTTCCTTTATTTTATTCTATTTCTTTAATTTACTCTTTGTTGTCTTTTGGAAACCAGGATAATTGTAATTAGAAGTCTTTCGGTGCTTCATAAATCAGCGCTTAGAGGTGAATATGTGAATTTCAACGAATCAACGTTTTCTTTCTGCGATAATATTTTATAAATTTGTCTCGCAGTTTAACAGGTAGGTGTAACAGTGTTGCTCTTAATACCGAGGTTTTGCGTTTAATATTTATTATTTTTTCAGTTTTTTTTTCTCAAAACTATTCGAATCGCATAACTAGATTTTAAATATTTTGGCCGGTGAGGTTCTTCAGGAAAGGGAAAATGTGAGTGAGTGTGTTAAAAGTTTGTCATGCATATGGAAGAATTTATAGGCGCTTTGAATTTAAATTATTTCTTTGCGTCAATGTTATTGCAGTAACAATGATCAGGAAATTAAAGCCGATTTTATATACATATATGCAAAAACTTACTTTACAGGAAGACCAAAAAATTACGTTCGACTAAATACGTGCAAGTATTCTGGGATTTCATCTGGTATTTAAAATAGATCCCATTACAGTTATGTAAAACTGTCTCTGTTTATTAATTATTTAATGCAGTCTATTTTATGATAATTTTGGATAAAATTGGATAATAGGGCATATATTTATATAGTGCAACGTTAAAAGACTTAAACACTGTGTCCGTAAGTGAAATAAACGATCTAAAGAAGAAACCAAATCGTTTCCGGAAGCACAAAGAATATCTTTAATTTTTAAGCGACCCGTTTTGTATAGTTGCGTGTTATTAATAGCTGTTAGTACAAAGAAGTAAATATTTGTGTACGAACAGAGTTTACAAAAATGGACCTGAATTTGTTTTTTTTTTTTTGTCATCATATAGTGGTTTTCATCAACATGAGAAAGTTGCTATTTATTTCGAAATTTCAAAATCTAAGTTTATTAGCCTCCATCTCCAAAATTTTCTCGATTATATGGTAATTTCTAATGTTTTGAAAAATACATTTGCAAATATTTGAGTAGCCCAAAACAGACGAGTTGGGAGACAGAATAGTAGAAAGTATTATTGCATTCAATAACATAATGATCAATTTTAGGTCGTTTGTATATGGATATATCATTAAATTGAGTAAACTATGAATACATCTTAAATATCGTTTTTGTGCGTAGGAAAACTTTGTCATTAACTTATAAATAGTGTAATAAATAATAAAAGCAAGCCTGAAGTTTCGCTGTGTCAAAGCATATTGTTTTAAATAGGTGATCTTGTCTAATACGTTGATGTTAAAATGCATATTCGTCTCCAATTAATATATATTTACGTACAGCAAACAAAATATTGCAGAGTCAGTAATTTGAAATGAAATAAAGATATTTTTATGGTACAGTGTCTGCAGGGAGATGGCATAAAGTAAATACTAAATATTGAGCCCCGGGGAACATTACTGACAACCATTTTAAGGTGAGCCTCTTCGAATTGATATTTGAGTTACCGTACAAAGTTATGTCATTAAAGAAATTTTGTTAGATATTGAGTGATACATGAAACTGTTTATTTTTTCCAAAGATGAAAGAATATGATGGTCCACTTCCTGAATCATTGAAATAGCAATAACAATCGACTAAGGATTTTTAAAAGGGTTTCAATTGTCCATTTAGGGTCGCGGTGCAAATACAAATTGTTATATAAAAAACTATTTTAGCTATTAAGCAAATTCACCTGCAGTGTGGAAAGTTTTTTAAAAGGAAATAATACTTAATTGTGTGTTTCTATGAATCGATGAAGATAAAAATTGCTTGGTGCATTTTACTAATGAAACATTTTATTTTTCGTGTTTTCCCTTTTTAATCAATACGGGCGCTCAAAAACTCCTCTTCTTCTTTTTTTCTGGGGATATACTTTATATAGAACGTATTGTGTTTTCTAGGAATGCTTTTTTGTTAAGTATTTCTCTTCATATCAAAGTGGTGTATTGTGGATTCGATTTCGTATATTTGTAAGTATCTAAAAATGACTTAATGTTAGTATGCTCTCGTGTATGCGTGTGTCTCGTGAGTGAATGTTGGCGTTCGGTAGAGTGAAGTGATTTCTGTTGTCGTTTCTCAATACTTACGTTAGTACTTAAGAGACACTTGTGTCTGCGATAAATAATACCCTCTGATTACAAACATTTGTAAAAGTGTTGACCCTCTAAGGAAAATCTTCCTAGAATAACATACTTCTGCTAATTGTTTGCTTGCTAACGTGCAGTCGAATCTACAGCTTTTAATTTGAATACATTTACCTTATAACTTTGGTTACTTACAGTACGCATTTTAGTGTACGATTTTTCGTTTCTGTTGTGATAAATAATTTTTCACTTACGTTTTTTTTCTCTTTGCTGCCTTATAATGCCTTGCAGATGAATGTAATGCTGCTAGAGTATATTTTCTTTGTCTGGGGAGTTTGAACCCAACCTTATGCGACTACTTGAACAGGAGTTCAATCGGTTGACTTTCATTTCGCCTTGCTACCCATATTGTAGGACTTTACAGCTGAGTAGATTTGCCCCGATGCCAGAACAGCTACTATGAACTACAGCTACACATTTTTTTGCGATATGATTAGGGCTGCCATTTTTAAACTCCAGTGTCATTTGCCTGTCGACTTTGCTGCGTGTCTCGTCTGTGTCTTTGAAAGGTAAAGGAACATCACCAGATACAAAAGGATTCATCACATGGGCTAGTAATGCATGATCGCGCGTTATACAAAATATCGTTTAAAAAGGGCAACCTTAAATAGGGTCTCCTTAGTGTTAGTTACACGTACGTAGGTCTCTTAAATTCGAACAAATCGATAATAATAATGAAAAATATCAAGTACAGCTATTAATCTTATTTAATTAAATCACAGTCTTTCTCATATCCGCATCGCGCACTCTAAGTGTTTAGAAAAGTTCAACGAAACTGCTTCAGAGGTCGTGTACTGCCTTGGGCGAACAAATCTCGGGATTGTTGAAAACGAACTGGGTGACGACTATTAACAAAAATTAGACTATCTACGCCAGATAACAAATGATCTTTTGCAAACACTGAACACAATCAACGGTCACTTAACGTACATTAAATATTCATTTGGCATAATGCTGGAAGCATGCTATGCTTTGGTTCTCTAAAAAAGGCGTCCTTAAGTATTCTATTTCTCTGGTTTGTTCAACTTAAAACAAAACTTCTGAGCTTTTACATTATTCTTAAAAAATCTTAAATCTAATATCGCTTCGAAACAATAATTTTTTTTTTGTGTTCGCTTAGAATAGTTATTAATTATGCGATTATAGAGTAGGCATCGGGACGTAATTAAATGTACTGCGATTGCGCTGTTGTTGTTTCTAACATCGCGACGCGATGTGCCGCTTCTTCCGGCTTACTTGTCCTCGCCTAGCAGGACCAGATCGTCGGCCACTACGTCACTCACGTGCAAATAGATAATCCAGTACATAAGATTGAAGCATACGAAGCAAACTGGGAACACTATCCGGGAGTATTTGTCAATGTCTGAGGGTGTTACTCCAAGTAATTTGTTTATATCCTGGGAAAAATGTGAACAAAAACAATTAGAATGCTTAGTCGTTTATATAAGCTACTTTTACATATAAATTAATCTTGTAGAGAAATTATCATTAAGTTTAGTAGAAAAATCTGTGATTTTCTAATTTAGTTAGGAAGAGGTCGTGCGTAGTTTTAGAATTATAAAATCGTTGTACTTTCAAGAGTTCTTTGGTCACTGGTAGCCCTGTATATGTAACATGTTTTATGAGGAGTGATAATGGATGAAAAATAGTGTGCCTTTCAAGTATTGGCGATTTAAAAGTATTTTCAGGTTGCTAGAAGTACAAAAACATAAGCTAACTTAAGCACGCTAGTTTTGTTAATTCATTCAGGATAACCCCAAAGAATATTGTTCGATAAGAGTGTTCTACACATTCTTTATATTTCATGTTGTGTTTTTTCCGAGATCTTAGTTTAAAAAGAAAAATTGTATGTTCATCATGGCTTTATTTCTGAAGACTGAATTCACTGGACAAGACAAGAAATACATCGGTTTTAGTCGTGCTTAGTCTGTGGTTCCGCGGTTTTTGTAAGCACTCAATACGTTTTCGTTTCCGTTTTTATAAATACGTGTAGGTCTCAAGCAATTCATTTAGTATTCGCACAATTTTGTGCAATTTGAATTTATATGGGGGGATACCTATTAATTTAAATTACCTTTAAAGACCTATACAGTTTTGTAAGTTTTCCGATTACATTTGTATGTCGTTTTTTGTAGTAGTAGTATTATTTAAAGACGAAATTTTTGTAGAATAATCAATCAACTAACCTTTCCAGGATGTAAAAGATGTTGTGGTACAGCGCCTGCTTCGGCATCACCTCCTTCAGCACCTCCGCCACCTCCACCACCTCCACCGCCTCCACCTCCTCGTCCACCATTAACAGTATTTTCTAAGGTCCCGCCCTTTGAATGTGCCTTGGGATCGTGGACTTTGAATCTCACCTCCTGGAACAAGGGTCCCACTATCGAGCAACCGCGCGATCCAACATTTTGCTGGATATTTGAAAACCCAACTGGGCGGTTACTCACTGTTTGTTTTGGTGCATGAGGATGACCATGGCTATGGCCATGGCCATGCCCATGTCCATGATCTCCAGTAGGATTTGGCGGTGGCTGGCCCCCATCAACTTGCAGCTTCTTTTGCTCGGCTATTTTTTGTATGGCCATGAACCTTTGCTTTCGCATTTGTATTCGTTTCGCCATATAGCCCACGGTTGCGTATTCTATGGTGTTACGTTACAAAAATCTTTAGTCCAGATATATTTTTGGAAATATATCAAACAATTGTTCACACCAAACGTAAATGAAAGAAAGGAAATCACAAAAACTGGGGAGTGTTTAAAATATCAAGGAACAATACAATAAAACAAATTTAAATGGAGTTAAACACGCATAATTTAAAATTTTGAAAACGAAAAATGCATTCGCACATTTTGCAAATTAAGACCGTCCTTCGAAAAGTATTGCTCCTGAAGCAGAATGTGTACCTCTTTAAATAAGAAATCATAGTCAATTCAGGAGCCCTTCAGGAGCAACGTCCCCCGAAAGACAGTCGTTCGACATAGGTAAAAACATAAAGACAATAACGATTGTTGTAATTATAGTAAGCTTTTACCCAGAAGACTGGCAAAGACCATAACGAAGCATGTTCCAAGGTAAACGTCGATTGATTTAACGTAGGAAATTTTTGGTAATGCGGCATTTGTTGACGACATAAGCGTTGTCATTGTCAACACAGTCGTTACGCCCAGGGCTACTCGGGCTGGCGTTGCATTTCGATTTAACCAAAATGATACCCACGAGATTATAACGATTAACCCGGAGGGTATATAAATTTGAATTAGGTAGTATCCCATCGACCGGACGAATTGGATTTCGCAAGCAAGGCGAGAGTAATTTCCTAGAAGAATATTTAAAAATAGTTATAATTTAGGGCGCAATGAGTGGCTATCGGGGGGAGACAGTGTTTAGTGGAAAAGAACGAAATAAACGATAAACACAACTGTTCGGATATTATTAGCAAACAACAGAAAACGAAATCTTTTAATGAAATAATCGAAAGGAATAGAACATGTAGACACAGGACTCGATGAATTGTGACCATATAACGTGTAAACGGCACATATAATACTTTCATTGATAAAAAAGCCTTTATGCCTCTTAAACGAAAAACGAAAGAAACTCAGTAATCTTAAATATATACGTAACATTAAGGCATGCGGAAGTGTAGTGAACTCTTATTTCGCCTATATCTCTGAGAACTAGTAAATTTTAAATATTCAGTAAGGAAACTATGAAATTCCATAAAAAAGCGTATGAAAGATTATTTTTAAGGAAGCCTAAGATGTTTTTCTTTTAACGTTCAATGAGATGCACTTTGAAGCGAGAAATGCTTAAAATTTTATCGTTCTCAACATGCAACGGGGGACTAATAATTTTTTCTGGCTTTATTTCGAGTAATAAAACAAATAAAGCTGGCAAACATGCGATAATTAACATTTTAAAAATTCTCTAAAGCACTTTTTCCTTACAATGCTCAGACCTTTTGGGGTTTTCTTATGCAAAAGAATATAGCTTTTGTTATCTGTTTCGGTAAAAGATTCAAATATTTTTTTTTTTTTCAAATATTTTAAATTTTACGTGTCTTATGTTGTTGTCATGATAGAGCTTCTTACACTCTTTAGCTATTTATTATTATATACTAATTTTGCTATTTTACATAACTAATAAAGTTAGTGAAGCTTTCGTAGCCAGTGGACAAGGCGGGGTATCCAGAATGGATTGTAAATATTAAAATCGAACAAACCGATGCCTGTAGGAATTATACGGGAATTGCTCTAAAAGCTATGGAAATTTTTAAGCAGCACAGGATTGTGGAGAAAGTGCGTTCCGCGACTGTGTTATCGAAGCAATTATGATAGCTAAAGACACCTATCGTTTCTCATGCTCACTCTTACTTTGATGTTTGATATTTTGTTGACTTCTTAGGACGAAGTTCTAAAAAAATCAATGGTATTAAGAAAATCGCATATAAACATGATGATGATTGATTTCCTTGAGAGCATTTGTCATGACATTTTTGTTGTTCATTGTTATTTGCATTTTTAGCTACAAGATACGACTTGTTTAAATATATTAATAGATAAACGATAAAAAATTAATATACATATTAAAACAAAAATTTTAGAAATTTTAGAAATTTGGTAGATCAGTAACACAACTACGTACTTACATTGCTGTTATAATTATTTATACGGTCGCTTGGACTTTTAATTATTTATTACATTAGATTTAATGCTTATTTGCTAATATAGACCTATAAGGAGTAATGTTACAAGTGTTTATTGATTATATACATGAATCATTTAACTTATAACAGAAATAATGACTAAATTAAAACAAAATAATTTATTGGTATAAATCATGTTATTTTATTCTTGCCTTATTTAATAAAGAGGAAATATTTATTAGTAATGAATTCTAAATAATTTAAATAAACTTTTATATTAAATTCTTTTTACCATAATAGACAGTAAATAATATTGTAGTCTTTTTACCTCGTTGAATAAATCAAGTGATATTTTAGCTAAGGATCGAATTATGAAGGTCCATAGGATATCAAATCCCAGCGTTTTTTTATTCATTGACATTCCTACTTGTGTTTTAAAGTTTCAAAACATTTTAAACTGAATTTCGAGGCATGGATGTAAAGATCACCGACAAAAAATGAAAATGTTATTTCCCTTTTAATTGTTTGTGAAAATTATTTGGAGAATATTGATATTAAAACTTTTTTATTTCGAACAAAAGTTATATGAATATTTTTACTGGCTTCTTTTCTTTTAATAGATATTTATATATAACTTATTTTTTTCCGAGTAGTAATTTGTAGGTAGGTAGGTTTGGTGTTATGTAAGGACAAAGTTTTATTACTTTTTTATTTATTTGTGTTATGTTATCATGAATCAAAATTCTCAATTATTACGGACCAATTAAAAAATACCTTAAATTATTATTTTAATAATTAATTTAATCGAAAAGTTATCTTCGAGTTATACTAAATTGATTTGAAAACTTATTAATTATATTCAATATAGCAAACTTTTTAAAAACCTGTGGCGATATGTGAAATTTTTAAAATATTTTATAATAAACTTTAACGCTATGGCTATTATTAAATTTATATTTTAATTCTATATATACCATTAAAAACAACGCAATTTAGAGTTTTGTTTCTTCGATAATATTATTATTATTATTAAATTCAAACGATGTTATGTCCATATTTATATTGTTCTTTATATGAGTATAATATGACGATAAAGTTTAAAAGCATAAAGCAATATATTGATTAACTATATTAACTTAGTTGATGGATATAATAAAAGTTTTAGCGAACCACCAAAACTGTGATTTGTATATACTTCTAAGACTCGATGTGTTACATAGGAAGAGCAGTTTATTAGTACGTGTACTTATATACAGCAAAAAACAAAATATGCTTGGTGATATTTGGGAAAAATTATTTAGAATCGAGAATGCAATGGCGGGGGAATTGAAGATTTTGATTTTAATTTAAAATTGCATTTAGAACGTAATAATATTAAAAAGTATATATATTATGGCTTCATTATTTATAAATACACAGGAAAATTAAAAAATTGAAATTATTTTTGACTTTCAAAATCACTTGATGACAATAAATTCAAGTTGTAGGAATTAAAATTTTCGCCGGAGTTAACTTGAATGAGATGCATTTGTAACAAATAAACGAAGTTTTATTAAAACCGTCTTTGTTTTGTAAAAAAGTTGATATTTAGATAAGCTGTTATTTATAATAATGGTATGTCTATTTTATTAATACGCCAAGGATTTACGAGAACAGGATTATTATTAGTTATACTGGTAGAATTAATCATTCCACGAAAAATTTTTGTAGAAAATCCAGTTCTTGAAAATGATTGAGTAATAAATCCTTAAGTGTCGCCTTTTATTTTTTTCTTTTATATGTATGTTAAACTATTTGTAATTATAGATTAAAAGATTATATTAAGATTATAGGAATGGCACATTGTTAGTAGATGTTTTTATTTTATTTTATTCTGGTTGCAGTTTTATAACTTAGCAGCCATTCAAGGCAGATTTTAAACCGAGCTTTTTTTCTCTTTTGCCATGCGTCACGTAACATTTCAATGTTGAGGAACGTATTCTTTGATCATTTACATCAAATTAACTTTCCAACGGTGAATGAACTCTTAAAACAGGTTCTGTGGTTTGAGATTAACGCTTACATAGAAACAAAGTTGTACAGATAATTGTTGACTCTTCTGCTGCACCGCTGTTTCTCTAGTTGCTTCCTAATACCATTAATTGGATCTATTTAATAACTTATTGGTATATATTTGGTTTGTAGAAGAACATTAATTTCTGCTTAGTATTAATGTGTGAATGTAAAAATACATTTGTAATCTCAGTAGTTTTATATAACACTTTTTACTAAGTACAATATGAGTGGCGTATTAGCGTATTTTGTGAAGCATGAAGTGTAATTTTTAAGTAAAGAGGAATTCATCCAGAAATAGTCATTTCTTCTCTAACTAGAGCGTAATTGTAGAGAATTGGTATGTTTTATAAGCCATTGTTGCTCGGTCCAGCGAGGAAGTTAAGACGTAAAATCAATATCAAGTAGTAAACAGTAACGTGTGATAATTTTATCAATATTTATATAAATATATAACTTAATGTATCATAAGAACACTTCATTTCTTACAGGTGCATTTGTTGAGTTGAGTTGTAAAAATTTCTTTTCGCTCTGGAATTGATTATAAATTTCGTTAATAAATTCACCGATTTAAGTAGAAACACGCCAATCGGTTAACCACTTAAGCAATAATACTTGAAGATACTTGAAATTACCTGAATTGACTCAAAATTGACGCTTTTCGGTTAAATGAATTCTATTGGCTATCTAGGGTGAGTCGAAAATAATCGGGAAATAGATAGGACAACGTACGTCGCATGTTTTGAATGGTTATTTTACGCAGCGCTTATTCCGGCACAGAGGACCTTTATTGAAGTTGGACCTTGCGGCCATCTGATCTAACTTTCATCATTAGATCAGTCCAGAAAGCTAGTTATCTAATTTGAGTTTGTGAATTTTAACTCAAACAAGATAAAATTAGTTTTCTGGTCAAATTCAGCAAAGCTCCTAGAATAATACGCTTTAAAGTTCTGTGTGTTTGAATTGAGATTTATTCACTCGTAAATTAGTTTATTTTTATTTGGCCCCCGAGATGAATTAACATTTTCTTGGAACCGATATCTGAGAGGTCTCGTTTGGTGAAGTGTTAAAATAAATACGGACTTTGTTTTGCAGCGATTTTTCTCCTTTTAATTTTTACAATCCATTCTGGGACATCCAACAACAGTAAGCTGTAGAAATTCAGTCTGCGGAAGGGAGGTGGATGTAACCACGTCCCTTTGGTTTTGTTTTGTAAAAACTTTCTTTTTTGAAAGTTTTTATTTCTATAATTTTATAAAAATTCTCGTTTGTTGACATAGAAGCAAATGAAAAAATTGTAGTAAAGCAGAATACTAGAGAAGTTCGTTCTTTTCCTAAGGATTGTAATTTTTAGGGTGAATTTTGAGAATAAATTTTGAGGGTGAATTTTGAAAATAAAAATAACGTTTCTTATTTATGAAATGTTGCGCTAAGCTTCTACATCGAAAAAATTTCTTGATATTGGAGTGTGCCGATTGGAGGATTACTTACTGTTTTGTTGAATAATATTTTAAGAGGAATGGATATACAATCCAAAATTTGCCTTATTTATATTTATTAATTTTCGTTATCATTCCATAAAGGCATATTTTGGTTGGTAAAATATTCTAAACCAATTTTCGCACAATGGATAATTTTTAATCATGTTATGGAAGATGTACTGTGCGGATACCACAGAGGATTGATTTTAGTACAGGTGTTAAAAAATGATAGCCAATTGATCAGGTTTGCTTCCCATTGATGAATTAAAGCCAAATTTATAATTTATGATGGTATATTAATTTTTGAATTTTATTTTGATTAAGTTGTATATAAAAATTTAACGATACCTTGTGGAAAATCTTGCTGTTGGCCGTTATTTAACAAGTAATTTTTTTGCTCAATTTTTTAAATATGTTTTCGTTTTTACGTCTTTTAGGTGCCGTGTGTATAATTCTTAATTTTTAAGATTATTTGATTATTTGTATTAAAATTTTCTATTCGAAGCCAAATGCAATTTTCTACTTTTAGGATAGGGTTAAGTTGTCATGTAATGTAATAATTACAAATGTTTTAAGCACATTAAATTTAAATTAAATTATACTAATGTTCATATATTTGTTTTCGTATACATCTTCTAAATTGTATATAAAAGAAATGTTGTTTAAGAGATGAGGAAATAAAGAACTTTTGAAAATTTCGCGATATAAACACTATTAAAGTAGTAGTACACTTTGTACTTTGTTGAAATATTGAACTAATAGCAAAACATATACACATTGCTAAAATTAAAGATGGAAGACAATTTCTAATAGAAGCATCTAGTCGTCAGTTTACTTCTGATAACCATTTGCGTAGGTAAATTTTAAAAATAATTGTAGTTTTTTGTCAATTTTCATCTTTCCTTACTGTCTTAAATTAAAACATTTTTCCATAATTTAAAAAGCATAACCAGTAGCGGTCGAAATTAATTATTAGATTTTCAGGATATTGTATCGAAAGCGATAATTTTCTTTTGATACTTATAAAATTTATTTAGTAGTGTATTACGCATTTATTTTTACTAGCGACGGCCAACAGAAGATTTTAATACCTCTCAACTTTCAGAAGTACAACAATTTTTAAAAATTCCATGTTTCGGGTAAGCAGAATGCTAATAATTTTGACTGAAGATCATTTTGATGAGGTGAAAATTTTTGAAAAGCAGATCAAATAATTTTTACAAATTGTAACTGATTTTTTTCTACAATCGTTTATTGATGTTAGTAATGTCGTAGGCTAGTTGATTATCCCTTTAAGGGGGCCTTTAATGCATTGATCTGCTCCTCAGGCAAGATCATCTTCTACACTGATTTTAAACGAGTAGAAAATAATCAAAATAAAAATTAAACGAAAAAGTAAATGTCTAAAAATTCCAATTGGTTCAATTGTTATCGAATTGTGTTAATGTATTCGTGTTTTTTTTTGAAAGATCACAAAAGCCTTATTCTTTTATTTTTGAGCAAAACAAAAAAACACATTTTTCATAAGAATTTTGCCAGCTAATAATTGTACAAAATAGGTAATATCTACCTCTATAAATGCATTAAATTGATAATGAAAAAATTAACTATCATATATAATATAATTATCGTTATTGTACACATATTGCAAAATTAGTTTTTTTTTCTTTTATAAGATATATTTTTAAAAAAAGTCGGTAACCGTCTACAGGTACCTGTTGTGAGACTGATTTCCATAGCTCTCTGGCGATGACCCAAAACCTTAAATTGGGGTAGAGACACCTCACTCGAGACACCAACCGAGTTCGGGCCCTCATTCCACTTATAGCGTATATCTCTCATAGTATATCCAACTTTATGTATTAATTGGGGTTGATTCGATGTGTGGTTCAATTGGAATGAATATTAAAAATGCATAAACGGAAAAATATTTATGAGACTAGTAACACCAACAAAATTTGATAAAAGTCTATGGTTTCGACAATGCTACTTTCGAATAAGATAATATTTGTTGCTCAATGTTATACATTTTGATTGAAATTAGTTAAAGTAGAGATTTTGGATTTAATGTTATTTGCAGTGTATTAATAGTCCCATTAATTCTAATTATTTTTAAGAGCTAAGATTTCATAAAATTGCTTGAATTTATTGTATCATTTCAAAAAGTACGACTACTGTTTGTTCATTTGCAGTAGTATTCAAGAAGTATCGATGCTCAGCGTTATCACCGAAGGGTTCAAAATTTATATAAATATCATATCTATGAGGTATGTGAATTTATTCACTTCTATTTAATACTAACTTTATTATTTTCAAATATTATCGGGGAGACTGTGTCGTAGTTTTATTTTACGTTATAATTAAAAGTTTTGTTTATTCAGTGCGTAGCGTGTTTTGTTAAAAATAAATAACATAAAAGTCCTTTCGGATTTTAGAATTTCGCGATTGGTGTACATTGTTTTTGTGGGGTTCATAATGGTCCTGTTTATATTTTTGGTAGCAACGAAAAAAATCAAAAACTGAATCACAGAAATACATGTACTTGCTTAAGTGGTAAAATTGAATATTTTTAGAGCAGTTT
The DNA here is from genome assembly GCA_001932985.1 of Proctacanthus coquilletti. Taxonomy (NCBI): domain Eukaryota; kingdom Metazoa; phylum Arthropoda; class Insecta; order Diptera; family Asilidae; genus Proctacanthus; species Proctacanthus coquilletti. Next base: position 50,684 of record MNCL01000208.1, on the reverse strand, counting down.
TACCTAGAAAACGAAAGAAACACTAAACGGAAATACAGTGATAAATCATATTATAGTTATTTGAAATATTTATACAATATATAGTAAAAGAAAAATGAAATAAAAAAGAACGAATTTAATAAATAAGGAAACGTGTGAGTGAGACTTAAGGTGGGTACCTGTGGTTAGGTTAATTTCGGTCGCCCTCTGCCTGTGTCCCAATACACGAAACTGGGGTAGTTCAACTTCGCTGCTCATTCCAACACTACTAAGGCCATCCCTCCAGAAGTAGCGGATATCTCGCATTGTGTAACCGACTCCAGAGCCAAAACAATACACAAAATGCCGTCATTCCCAAATAAACAAAATATTCTCAAACACCAATATATGAGATGTTTGCTTTTTCAATTTTTTAAATTTTTTTTTCTATTTGAATTATTTCAAATATGAATTTATTTTGCAAAATATTAATATTTATTCATTTAAAAAGTTTTTGAAAAAGCAATAGAGATGAAGTTGATAAAAAATAAATAATGTTCAATCTGAATGATAATTTTGATAACTGATTGGAATAGAGAATCAACCAAGGTATGAGTTAACTGAAAAATGAATGTGATAATCACAAATGAACAATGTCTGAAAGTATATTCGATTCTGAATTAATTTTATATGCCTGGTGCTGATATATATGCCCATATGTTGTTTGAAAATGACTTAGTAAGGGAAAAAGAATTTTTGCTAATGTTTCCAAAACTGAGAAATCAACTTCATAAATTCATGCAGAGTTGAATATATATATAATAATAATATATCAGGTAGTTTCTCATCTTTAGTAGTCTTTACTTTGTATGTATTTAAAAATTCTGCTATTTATAATAGAACAATTATTCTTAATTAAAGCGCTCCTGTTTGATTTTCATCAGAAAAAAAAAACAATATTCCAACATAAAAACGAAAAAAAACAAGTTCCACATTAACTGATACAATAAGTAACAGAAAAGTATTTGAATCATAGATGTACTGTCTCAACACAAGGAAAACATTCGGTTTAACAGAAACTAAATTTAGTACAGAGAGAAAAATGAAAAGCATAAAATTAATTGGAAAATAACTTGTCACCCAAATCATGCAGTTTAAACATTTCATGCAAAATGTAAAGCTTAAGTGAAATAATGGCATTTTAAAAATTCATACTGGTCAAAGTGCTGGTGAGTATTTTTTTTTTTTTTAATAACAGCATGCATTTATACAAAAATATAAATTGTGCTATCCTCTTGGTGTCCTTTTTCCAAAGTGAACTATATTTCTGAGAATTTGTGCAACAACGTATATTGCTGTGTTTTTTGAAAATTTTTTTATACATTCCTTCAAAAATAGTTTTTCTAATTCACACTTCTTATGAAATATTAAGCCCTGTAAATTTTTAATCATATACATTTGAGATGTAAGATTCAGCGGTTTAAGCTAATTTTTAAGCTAAACTTTGATATTCTTTGTAAACAATTTGTACGACAAAGAGCGCTTTTTACAATTCATGTTTAATTGATTCTCTAAACTTACACAGTAACGAAATATTAGAGTATGTAAATGTGTATTGTAAAATGAAAGCATTAAAGAAAATTGTCTCTTCATAACCTTCTATTAATAAAAAAAATCTTTTAAGTGTATATACGAAAGCATTCGTGGAAAGATCATTAATTTTAATCAATCAATATTGAAGTGTTTACGTTTTACCGTACTCCTGTAGTTATATTGTAAAATTTCTATAAAGAAAGTGGGTGGTAGCATGCTTTGCTAATCACTACCTAGAGATTTAGTTTACTCGTTTAGTCGCTTCACATCAGGCTCAAATAGCGTACGTGACATGTTGACCTAAATTTCATATAAATATTGGACATCCATTGTAGGCAGTCAAACATCAATATCTGCATTCATTCCCTGACACGAGTGTATTTAAAAGATTCATTCTCGCTTCACAATATATTATGCACTCCAATTATAAATAAGAATGCATTCCCTTTTATGGGGAAACATATGATAAATTTGCATATGCATATCAAAAGGAGGTCTGTGTATAATTGTTCGAGCTACGAAAAAACTGAAATCTTTGTGATGTAAGAATAAAGTATTAGAACAGTTCTCATTCTTCACTTTCAAGGATAAAGAATGTCTGAGTACTAGTTTACTCTATTTACTTTCACCTCATAAGCGGACGAATCCCCATCCTGAAGCATTCAAGCCCACACCTTTGATATCTCTTGTGCTAACTATGTTTGTCTAAATAAGGTATTCTCTCATCAGACATTCAAATAATGTACAAAGGAGATAATGTATAAAGTAGAAATAATTGCTTCCTTTTGAAGTAATTAAAATTGTTGTGAAGTAATCTGAATGTCGATGTAGGTCATTTTGTAACTTATTGTAAATTACACTGATACTCTTTCATACTTAATTGGTTTTTATTTTGCTGCGACATTGCCTTTGTGTGCAAAATAAAAAGTTTGATAAGGATATAATGTTTATTTTTAGAAATTGTTATTGTGAAACGAAGCAGACTAAAGACAAAATGCTTGGAGAATAATTTGGAAAATTTCGTAAATATTTTAGTTATTAATTGGTAATATTCGTCTCAGAGTTATTAAAACTATTTCTCTTTTTAATGATCAAATATTTCCATGAAGTTCTAATAGTATAAATGCAAAAGTCTGGGTTTTCTTGTGATATTGCGTTCTACTTAATATTAATACTGTCTTCAATCTTAAGAACATTAAATAAAATTTAATTGTTATAGTGCTCTTTTATCAAATATTTTGCATTCATAATCTAATTATGTCGTATTTTTTGCTTTTAATTCTTGGTTTAACTTTTAAAATATCTACTGCCATCTAATGGTATACGTGTTTTTGTTTTTCTTTATGAAAAAGTGCTTTTATATTATATATATATAATACGTATTTAATGTTTTAATTCACCCACTAAAGGACTATAATGATAGTTTTAAGACGAAGTTCTATTTATTTGATCCTAAGATTCTTAAATTAGCTTTCGTTTGTAACATTCGTCCGTAACATTCGCCATAATAGTCTACAGGGTTACTTCAAACTTCCCTAAACAGAATATATGCTAATATGTGTGATCTACTGCTAATGCTAATTACCTTGAGTTCATAAATTTTCAAAAAACACAGCTAGAACACTAAAAAACCACTTTCTCTTAAACGTAAACATGATGAAAACAAAATGGTGTAGTAAAATGGAAAAAAAGATGTAGTATCTATTGAAATGATCGAATATATGAGTTATTTAACTTTGGCATAAATTGCGGTGTAAGCAAATTACATATTCCTTTTAAATAGAAAAGCGAATTCGATGGGAATCAATAAAATTATATCCATGCAAAATTCTATTGTGTAAATGCGATTAAATCGGATTCGGTGCACATTTTACGAGATTTCCGGTTGTTTTGTTACTTTGTCTTTTTTTTTTTAAAATATATTCTTAAAACGAATATCATACTTTAACTTTACTTCAATTGATTATTTAATGTCATCAAAACCATTAAGCAAAATAAAGGTAAAAGCTTTATAGAGGTCTTTGGTAGCTGCTGACTGCATAATTGGGCAAAGCCGCACTTTATTTCACCTTGCAATTGATTTAAATGTTAAAATACATATATTTATCGTTTCGGTACTTTACCTAGGCTCAAAGATGTTATCTGTTTCAAAGAATTAAGATTATTCATTCGCCAGATTTAGTTGTTGATCGCCAACCAATTTGATAATTCTATATTTACTGGAATTATGTGCCATTATCAAGCTCTGTGAATTAATATGTCTTTGTGGGTGTAACATATAAAAGCACAGAAGCTTGTGAAATGAAATATATACGTACAATTAAACACTGGAAGTACACTGGATTGATTGTTGTTGTTGTCGAATGGAAAGGGCTGTTGCTTGCGCCTAGTTGCCGAAATGAAAAGTGGCATAACTCAATATATACATGTAGAGATAGAGTTTCAACTGTATGGTATATACGAAAAACTGTTATATCTATAAAAAAATTCATATGATATGTATACAATAAACCATTACACAAATATGTCTATAGAGCACAGACACGCGTCTTTGTGCGGTAGTAGTTTGAGATCAGTTATAGTTTTTATATAAATTATTATCCACCCATGGGTGACTAGCCGTAGTCAACCTTCTGCGGTTGCTGTAAAAGAGAAGGCGACCGAAAACCAACCAATAAATCATAAAGAATGTCAACAAAAATATATTTATTATTGATATCAAATATATAAGACAAATGACTGAACACAAACAGGGGCCGTTTAATTAGTGTTACTGTTTATATATACACTTTTTATCATACTCATTAGTTATATTTGTTCGAAACCAATTTTAGTGTGACTATTCTTCGGTTCACGATTTTATTTTAGGTGAATACGCTTTTGACTCGGATCGGTGTAAATGAAACTGATAAAAGGACTTTGTGATCTGCATGGAACTTCCAGTAAAGTCGTATTACCTAAAATAAGATCGGCTCTACAATCTCCAACTGAAGGAGTATCTAATATAACTTTTTATATATATTTTATTTTTTCACTATTTTCTTGCTCGTGACAAATATTTCGGCTGGTACACATTGTTATACTAAAATTGTTGCGATTTTATTTATATAAATTCTGAATGAGCACTTTTTGAATTATCTTGCATTGTCTCTCAACTATAACAGCTTCTGGTACTTAACTTATTAATATTATTCAAATGTGAGAAAAGTTTACGTTTTTATCGGAATATTGCTACTTACAGCTCTCTATCTCTATGTGACATAGCTGCCGGTCCATCGGGAAGTACTGGAGATTCATTGGACATGACGCAGTGATAGTTAACCTGGAATATTAATAGTGTTAAAATATTAAGTAGTTCTAGAAACGTTCCAACATTCAAATGTTTTTGATAATTATATCGGTTTGAGAACACTGCGTCCAGTAAAGTGCTCCTCAATTGCGATATGCTTCCACAAAATTCCACTTACCGAATACTTCTCGTAATGGAACCGGAGTGATGAATGCGAATGAATTCATTACTTGTTGTTGCAATGTGGAAATACGATTGTTTTTCATTTACAAAAAAGGTGTCAGGTACCCAAATATTTTTAATAAATTCTGATCCGACCGATAGTGTTTCTACGCCAGGTCGTTGCCTATAAGCTAAGCGGGGATCAGTCCAAAATTGACGAAAATAAAAGTCCAAAGTGAAGTCCTGTATTGGAAAAGTAAAAAGAAGGCAATTAGTTAAAAAAAAAATTCATTGTGATTTTTGGATATAAAGAAAACTGCTTATTAAAGACTAAAAAGCGAAATTTTAAACAATAATATTTTATTTTACACACCATGCTAGTTTAAATGAACGTAGATTTACGGATTTTCGAATTTTTTTTATTTAATTATAAGTGCGTACCAAGCCATACTGTAAAAAGTTATGTTACTTTAATAAAAACAATCTAATTCGATTAAAAGGGATTAAAATTATTGCGATACTTACCGAATAGTGAATACAATTCTAAAAACACTTGTGCTGTGGTAATAAACTTTAATATTTTTTGATATTGTATAGGATAAATTTTTACATCAACTGTTAAAATTGTTTTAATAATATACGTATTTTTTGCAAAAGGAAAATGAAAACAAAATAATAATGGGGGATAAAAATCATTTCTGGTTTCCATACCAAAATAGTTTCATCCCAAATGAATAGAATTCCCATAGAAGAAATACGCACGGACTTCTTTAAAAACTAAAAATTATGCAATTTATTTTAATATTACGTAGTACGGGTGTACAGGGAGAGTGGCAATGAAGTAACCATGCATTAATAACATCATTTTATCTACGAACTTACGACAACTGAATTCAAAATCTTGTCGTACGACGTAAAAGACTTGAACAGTGTAAGGTAAAATTTTAGCCAAAACGTTCGAGGTGTTAACAGTGGGAGTGTGTGAGACGGCTAACATCAACAGGAATAAAAAAGCTAATGCTATTGATTAAAACCTTATGTTATTATTTATTCCTCGTTAATGTTTCTTTTGAAGATGATGTGATGCTATTTCATTTCTTATTTTCCTTATTTTATTTGCCTTTATTATTTCTGGTTAATTTAAAACAAAATCTCATTTGAATGAGTTAATTTGTTACTTTTATCATTAACATGTCTGCTAGCTAGACTTTTAGTTTTCGTCTAAAGATTGAATGGTCTTTTTTGTTTGTATCATATTTATTTCATTATATGGTGCCAGAGAGGGATTCTCATTAAAAAAAAGTGTTTTTGTATGGCAAGGTTTAAATACAAGTTTTTTGAATGATTGATCTGTTTAACAAATAACAAATCTTCACTAATAAAATGTATGCCCTTAGTTCGACGTCAAATACCACTTTTCAATTCTTCAAAAAGATTGGGTTGTTCATTGCCACTCTTCCTTATCTCTAAGTATAAGAAGTATCGATGTTTAATTAATTTAGAGGATCGATTCTTGAGGATATTTACGGTGAACAATTATGTAACTGTGAATTGTTTTTTAAATAATCTTTTCAAGAAAGTATTTTTGCAATTCAATACTGAAAAATAGTACTTTTTTGGTTTTCTTCTTTAAAAAAATAGACGAAATAATGTAATTAACTAGCTGACTTCTTTCTTCTTCAGATTTTGTGTTTTAAAAACAACAGAAAACTTTTCAGCTCTAAACGTACGGGAGATATTAAGTAAAATTATCACAAAACACAGTTGTAGGATATGCGTGTTTTTTAAAGGAAATCAGAATAGGATTTCTTAAAGGTAATCAGAATAAAGTAAAAATTAATTTAGAAAGATGGTGTAATTCTTACCTTTTTTAAGAATGTCAATAGGAATAGACAATGGTGGGCTTGGTACGCAGCTCGAATTACACTTTGTGCCTTAAGAAGCGTTAATTATTTCCATATAACTACGTTCCACAAATATAGTCATATTTATTTTTATTTTATTTAAATTAAATAATACGCTTACATTCAGTAATTTGCCGAACATGCAACATTTCTTATCTACATTTTATTTGTGCCCATTGCAAATAGAACATTTTTATTGTTCCATATTCATTTTAAAGCAAGTAATAGAAAGTAAAAACTTTTAAATGTTCTACTCACATATGAAATTGCAAAAATGTAAAAATTACTGACATGGAAAAAAGGATTCTTCACAAAGGGAGTGAAAGGGGGAAAAACTAACTAAACTATAAGTAAACTGGGAAAGAAAGATAGTAAGAGAGAGATAGAGAACGGTTGAGAAAGAAATAAGTCCATAAAGTGAGTCATAGAGAGAAAATATTTTTTAAATGCCATCACATATCTCGTGTTAAGCCGATATCAGTTTTTTTTCATATTGTACTCAAAAAAGAATTTAAAGAAAGATAAATAAGATGGATAAGATAAAATACAGGATTCAAACAGTTACGAATAAAAAACAACTCCTTTTTTCAGCAGGCGAGCAATGGGTCACGTCCTGTAGTGACTTTTATGAATTTCGTAATAAAATAAATTCAGATTGAAATTTAAAATCAAATCTTGATTTGGTTTCCACTCGGGGTCCTTCGCCCATAGATATATTATGAAAAAAATATAATTAAACACACATACGTACTGTATATATGCTATTTAAATAAATTTCAGGGTCATATTTAAGCAGCACACCTAGGCCCAACGATGAACACTTTGTTTTTTCGTTAATCGGTCTGCAGCAGTTAAACAAAAATCTACAGGGTAATTATAAAATAAAATTAAATGCTCGACAAGAAAAACTGAAGATAAAGTGTATTAAAATGTTAATGGCAGTTGCAAACATTTATGCGTGAATGTTAGTGAAGCTTGGACCACAAGCGTAAACCAGATTTATTTTTGTTATCTCCTTATTGATTACATAAAACACGTTATTTGAAAATGATGTAAATTATTTTATTTCTTGCATACAGACACAACAATTAAAGCGTCAATTTTTTGCTGCCTTAATCTAAAAATTATTGTGCTTATTTTATATAACAAAAATTTTTAATCGGCTACCAATCAAACTGCTTCCGATTTCTGTGGAGTACTTTGTTTACCTTTTAGGTCAATGCATTTTGTTGTTTATTAATTAATGATTTCCTTTTATTATTTACATTGATGTTGCTGCGAGCTTGTTTTCTTTGGTCAACTTTTATTGTTTCAAGTCAAAGTGAACACAATTTTATTTAATTAAGTGGCCATGGTCATTAACCTTAAATACTCGTCTGGAATTGTTAGCCGCTCATTGACTGACCTGCTTCGTGTTGTTTGTTGTAGAACGAGGCTTAGAGAGTAAATGAAATTTTCAATAGCATTAATTATGTACCTTTCGCACAGGCCTTTTGACAAAGTCCATGTCTAAGTCTTCTATGCTAGAGATAAAATATTGCATCCGAGCAAACTACTTTAGTTTACGTATTTACAATAAATCTCAGTTACTCAGGCTTCAAAATGAGCTGAAATGATTATTTTGGAGTATTCTCAAATACGTAATCGTTTAGATATAACCACAGAGATATATAGTGTATACATCTTTACAAAAAATAACATACTGCTTGCCATGTTTTCCATACTTTCTCTTTTTCGCTATTTTTATAAACTTTAATTTTTGTTTATTCAGATTTATTTTATATTTCTCCACATTAGTGTAAAGCGTAATAAAGCCAGGTCTTTCAAGCTTTATTTATATTACATTTACTTAGGTCAGTATTGATTTCCATGAGCATATAGAGTATAATACCTTAGATTTTGGCTTAGATCCTTTTAGCCGCCTATGATAAAGCGACAATAAGCTGTTCGTATTAATTTTGATAGCTATAAAATGTAGAACTCATGGCTGCTAAAGAAATTTAGTTGTATTTCAAAATCTAAACTTCGAAAAATCGCAGTATATAAATTTACGAGTATATCATAATTTAAGGACCTAATTTTCGCTTATAAAGAGAGAGGGTTATCTACAAAAATGCAAAGAGAAGCAATTATATGCTTCGTATTTTCAATGCGATAACTATTATAATAAGTTATTCTACGAGCAACTAACACTGATTGAGGAGATATTGGAAATTCAGAGGCGTATCTTGCAGCGGTAGTAGGTATTTAGCAAATTGTCCAAATTCTGGTATTAAGTACTTTCAGATCGATTAATTATGTACATATGGCGTAATTTCATTCTTGCCGTTTTATTTTTAAAAAAAGCTTGGTTTTTATTTGTATTCTGATCTAAAATTATATTGAAATAATTGTCTAGATCTGTCCCTCCCAAGATTAAATAATGTAAAACACTGGGAATTTTTAATTCATTTGCTTTTTTTAGTATTTTTCAAAAACGGCATCTAAATTAAAGTTTTGCTTTTTCAATTTTTCTTGAATAAATAGCTCAGGCACTGTAAACAAACATTTCAGAAGTTATTCATCTATTCACATATGCATTATTCCAAATGGTAAGGTTGGTTGTTACGTACATACATGTGGAAACATATACCTACGTATAGATAGAAATGCGGAATGCAATCGAAGAGAGATTAATTTTTATTCATAAATGATTTTGTTTTCAAATTCACTAAAATTCAAATTTATTTTAATATTTATCTATAGTAAAAGCAAATAAAAGTTACGACGTACCTTATTAAGATGTTAGTAACAAACACTTTGGTATGTGTTAAGTTTGCGAAGTAGGGAAAAACAAATTTATTGAAGTAATGACAAGGCTTAGACGTCCGTTCCAAAAAGGAGCATCAATTCCCTACGATTCATGAATTAGAATTGTCCACTTTGATTTGAAACATCCAATTTACATTTGATTTTTCACTTCATAGATTGCAAGCAAAATTTGATATTGACAAATTACACGTTATTTAGATGAAGGAGTGGTCCTAGTCTATGCTTGCTATACACAGCATTTGATAGTCTTAAATTCAAACTGACTGCATTTATACCAATTAAATTAGACATGCTCGCAGCCAAAGTATTCAGGACTGCTCTTATTGTATTAACGAAAATGTACACTTATCCAATTGGCAGTTTACATATCTCCAAAGCAATTCCACTATATAAATATTGTATAATAATGAATGGCAGATGATTGATAGACATGAAATGGGATGCGAAATAAACACAACGAACCAATTAAAACCAATAGGTAAACAAAATTGAACAAAAGAAATGCAGTACAGGGCCAAATCAACAACACTGATACTGATTATATCGATTATATCAGGCACATTTAAACTTTAAATGTTGACTGCGGTGACAAGGTGTCCTAGGCACACAGAGGCACACGATAGAATTCAGCAATGGTGGCTACATTTAAAATTTAAATGCGACTTATTCATATACAAATTTTAAGTAAATTTTTGATTTTTAGATGTACCATAAGGACTTCCGAAACCGAACTGATACTGAGGACATACATTGTGACGCCAACTTCCACCGGAGGACCTGGAACATACGTTTTGTTTGGCTAATAATTTATAAGTATGAAACAAGGAAAATTAAGCTTATAAAAATTATAATGAGATGTATGAAGTTTTGTGAAATGCGCTCCCGGCCAGAGGTGACTCTTTTATGTACAAATATTCATAAAATTTATCCATATTTCGGTCTATGCCTATATTCAGAAGGTTTATGAATGAAAACCAAATCAATCTTGTGCGGCGTGAGCAATTTAAAATTTTCATTTTCTCTGATTTTTTAAATACATTTGCGAAACAGGCCCCATCGCTTGCAAAAACCAATATCGATCGAGGTTTTCCTTTCGGGAAATGAGGGGAGGATCGGTGCCTAAATAATTTCCATAAAACTGAGAAGAAAAAAAACGAAAGAAAAATCATGTCACGGACCAGAAACTGAATAAAATAGGGGATCACGTATGTGATGAGGCTTTTTATATGTGTGGCTATGTTCACCTAGGTTTTCAATTCGTGTCTTGTACACTTGCGACAACATGGGTATATTCGTGCAAAATATTCAAAAAAAACAAGGGTGTATTATTGTGTATCGCATTTATAAATGTCTAGTAAAAAGTGTTTTGCAAAAATCATACAAAAATATTCGTGTGATTATCAAATGGCAAGTTTTTATTGTTTGTGTTCTTACTACGAAAGGATAGCATTGGAAAATCGAATATACCAAAAATCTGGGATCGTGAGAAACCAAAACGAAAAACATCAAAAAAAATTCTTTGTTTAAAGTTTTCCTTTCACAAAAATCATAAAGCCAGTGAGGAAATAATTTCACAAATACTAAAGAAAAGAATATCTAAGAATAGGTACATGGTCTATATTGTACCATTTTCACTTCAGACAGCGAGCTGATCGATAGCACATACATGGTAACTCCAACTTCAACCGGGGGTCCTGAAACACGGATATAATACAGAAATATTCTTATTGGAGTTTTGGCTTGTCTTATCTTGTTTTAATTAAATACATAGGTATTTTCTACCAATTCCGAAATGTACTATAAAAAAATTTGCAATCATATTTTATCTGCGAGCAGGTTTCGAAGTGTGGCTTCTATAGTATGCTATATGTTATATGATCGTACTTCTGCGACTTTGGGAGCTTTAATGTATAAGGTTTGGACAATAAGCTGTGAAGTATTTCTGAGTTGTATGAGGCGAAGCACTGCAATACCTATTTCCTTTTTTACAAAAAAAAACTCTTTGTATTATCGCCTATACTTCTTAAACTTCTGCCTGACCACAATAAATAAAAGTATATCATTGCATTTAAAATTTTTGGTTGTGTATCTAAAATACATGAGAAATTTACCGGAAAGTACTACGATTTTAATAACACACAACGAAAATTAATTAAAGCAAAACATAAAGATAATTCAAGTTTACACTCATTAAAATTCATTTGTAAAAAACTGAAACTAATTAAAAGACAAGGATTTAAAGTGACCTTTTAAAACAAAACTTAATTTTAACGTAGAAATTATTCATGTTATATTAATAGGGCTTGTAGAAAAATTATTATATTTGTTTTAACAATATTAAAAAATTTCGAATTTTTAAAGTATACTTTAGTTATTCTTTTAGTTATACAACCTTACGAAAAAAATTAAATCATATTTTTCTCAATTTACGAGAATTTTAATGGCCTGTTTAATTTAAACCAAACTTGATACTAACTGTAGTTTAGACTATGATTTGTGTCTGTCGTTGTAAAAGTAAAAAGCTGCTAATTTGCTCTTTTTTTTGACTACGCACTCATTAAGGGTTTGATAGCTTCAGAAATTTTATTAATAATAGCTAAACATTCCTCGATATTATAGAGATGTATTTTTTTTAACTTTGCACCCAAAAAAATTTTTCCAGGTATCCATTGATACTCAAATCCTATCTTTAACCATGAATTGTACAAAATTTGGCTTAATTTGAGTAATGGATTATAAAATTATTGTTGGCTTAAAAAGTGATGTTTTAATTTGTTTTGTAAGTTTACTTTAAAATTATAAAAAAATAATCTGCATATATATAGATATGATCAAACCGTAGAATTTACAAACCTCAGGGTTACCTTTCGTTTAAGATGAAGATGTTTATTAAGGAAATATGTTTCAAAATTTAAATTATTAAAATATAGTGGGTCCTTGTTTTTAATCACATTTTGGCATTATTTTCCTTTCATTGTAAATTACGTTTCATTAACTTCTAACAAGGATCTGCAATCACTTTTTTGTTAGTAGCACGTGAACAGTTTCATTGATCACCTCAGGTTCCTAAGCAAGTTTAATTTGAAAAAAACTTTAGTTTTTTTTAAGTTTGTGGAAACATAACACGTTACATAAGTTGATGAACTCAGATGAAGGTATGTATACATTTTTAACTATAGTTGTAAAATTTAAAAGAGAAAACTAAAAAGCTCCTGACATATTTTTTAGATAAGATTTCTTTCGTACAATATTTTAGGCCACAATATTTCTAGTAACTAAATTAAACAGTAGTGAAATTCGCCATATACGTGCGCGGTTCTACTAGAAATATATGACCATTCACAAAAAAACAAAACAAGAATACATTCTTAAAAAGGGGTTCTAGGGAAAGATGTGTACTAAGATTTTATATTACTTGTTTGGCAACAAATTCCTTGACTATTAACTACACATTTATTTCTACTATTGTTGTGTACAATCTTTTCTACAGATATGTGGATTCGGATTGAACGTGCGATAAATTAAAAAAAATTCTCGAATTATTCAACATCGAAATAAAATCTCAAGTATACACATGTCCCTAATTTTCCAATAATAATAGAAGTGCAGAAGAAAGCCACTTAATTTCTGGCATACAATTTACAGAAAGTCACTAGTCCGTGCGGCGCCTTCTACCAGCAGTGACAAATGACTGCGAAAAAAGAGCAACGTGGAGTATCATATAGACGTAGATACTAAAACATATCTTTAGGTTGTGCCTATAAGACCATGAATGATTCTATTACTTCTGCTAGAAATATTAGGTCTGTAACTTAAAACAAAATAGGCCGGCGAGAGGGAAGGCGGCGCTGTGATATTCATTAATATCTACCAGCAAACGTCATAGAGTTCATTTCTGAAATAGTGTCATGGCTACGAACTCACACGTACATCCAGAAAAGTATAATCACACAAAAATAAAACGCGACCCAACGAAGAAAATCTCTGCATAAAATGCAAGGTATCAGTGTAGGTAAGGTCTAGGTATATTCACACCTGGGATATTACGTAGCTGCGCCTTTTGTATGCGCCCCATGAACGAATCTTGACCTAAGCCCAGAGGAGCGAAACCCCTTTATTTTCTAAAGTAACCTGATTTACGATGCTAATAAACTTGATTCACGAAAGTTTGTGGGCTGTGTATAAAACGTTTGCGAAAAGTTTTGTAATCTCGGGCAGCAATTTTGCAGGAGCAAATATTAATAAGATTTTAATGTTATGGCCCTGGTGAGAATGAGAATGTTGGCATACAGCAAGCCTTTTAAACCCTTTAGAACCTTCATATTGGTTGCCATCAAATAATCCAAAGGTACAGGTGGAAATAACGGAGGTATGCGGCAAAATTACGTTTATACGTGCGAGGGTCGAGAATAATAAAGGAGATAAAAACAGGAAACGAACGACAGACCCTTCGTATTGGCACTTTCGCAACAATTCGGTGGAATAATCCGGAAATTGCGAAAATATAAAAATTCAACGTATCGTATCTGCGTCGAATGTGCTCTGAATGGATGGCAAAGGTGCTGCTGGTCTTCAAGGTATGGATTGTATGCTGTTTCGAAATTACTTTGCGCTTTTCAGTAAATGCCCAAATGGAAAGTAATTAATGCTGGAGCATGTGCGCGAAATTGGAATTAATAAAGCGCGCTGACTTCGCTGGTAATTAGAAGGCTGTTTGCTAAACACGTAACGCCTGTATACCGTGTAACGAGCATTAAATTACCGTTCGCGGTTATGCCCCATTTTCACCGACCAATTAGCAGCCAATTGAATTAGGGTTTCGTTCGCGTCAACCTTGACCCAACCCCGAAAAACCCCAATGTGTGCACCGAACATGGGTCACAAGTATGGGTCTATACATCGGTGGCGGTACGGAATCGACCTCAGGGGTGGGGTTGACCGCGATTAAATTTGATCGCTTCCGGAAAAATGTGAGGATATTTGTCTAGCCTCAATCCGTAAAAACAAGGTATCCTCCGGAATAATTACAACAATTACAAGGTATTGCAGTACTTTCTGGGGGAGGGGGGTTGTGTATGTTTGTATATGCGTGTGTATGTGTGTTTAACCTACATCCTTGAAGACTTTCGTAACACAGGTGGAACGGGTGGAAAGATGCCCTCACGTACATTAAAAGCACGAAATCGAAAACGTCTCGTCGAAAAGTGTGTTAAGTACGAATCGGGCAGAAAACCGAAGATGTCCTCTTTTTCGATTTTTTTTTGTTATATTTTTTTTCGGGGGAGGTACATCGGTCTTAACTTTCTACGAAACATATGTGTACACATCGTGTGTAACTTTTGCAGGTCTTGTATTTTTTCGTGTGTTTCGTTTTTTTTATTTTACAAAGGACATTTAGTTCGAGGGTAGAGAGCACAACAAAACACTTACCTCCATAGTTGGGTCTTACTCTTTTGTCATAGCTAACGCTGAAGGAGTCCAATATAGCAGATATGTTAACATCACCCAACATGCTGCCCCCACCAGTTCTAAAAATACAGATTGTTGTTAGAGAGGGGGCGGACATTGCTGGCTTTAAAAATTTTCTTAATTCGCTACACAGCGCTTTTGCGTTGCGCTCTGCACGTATGCGGGGAATGGGGGAGGCGGGGTCGAGCAGGACAAGAACAAAAAGGTTCGGGTAAAGGGGGACGGGTGCTGCTGGCAGCAGCTGGGAGGTTTTCGGAGGTATGGCGAAGGAATATTAACAGATTGCCTTACATTAGGACCAGTTGAAAAGCTTTCGAGGAGGTAAAGCTGCCCAGCTTGATCCCTAACAAAGGAAGACAAATATGGCGGCAATGGGTGCTCTTTAATCGCGAAAAACATTTTCATTCTTCGAACGCTTCTGCACTGCGTTTGTGTTTACGTTGTAGTCGAGAGTATGTTTGCCAGACAAACACACTGTGGAAGAACTCACCAAGTGCTTTATCCATAGTGCTCTTTTTCATCTCAGCAGGGTTGCTGCTCATAATTGAATTGATTTTGAAAATCGTTAAAAAGCTCCTTGGTCGACAAGGAGCTGCTCCTCCCTTTTAGGAGACTGCTTAAGAACAAGAACCCACTTCTTGAATCGCATCTCTCCGACAAGTGGCGAGCTGTTGTGCCCTGCAAATTATTCATGATGGTCCTTGCCAGGCATCTATTAAAGGAGGAGCACATAGCCAGGCCCTAAGGACGTACTCGATCGTCGTCCTCCCGCACTATCGGGACGGAAGTGTTTTGTGCCAAGAGCCAATTCTCAGCTTATCTTAGATCTTTGGGTGTTTTCTTGGGTAAAGCAGCGGGCACACAGGAAAAACAGAAGGAAGGAAAACTTGGCACAGAAATGAGAGGGCAAAATGCAAATGCAAAAGAGGTGTAATGGTTTCGGGCTGAGGCAAGATAGGGCTCACAGCAGGTACAAACTTAAGGAGAGCTAGGAATGGTCTAAGAAAGGACTAAGGAGGTATAGTACTTACGCTGCGTGTACGGCAGCCAACTTCTTTGTTGGTTCCTGCAGGATAAAGGCGATATTGAACGCCAGCCATAGTGTAACGAAACGGGCTTTAGGCAGCAAGTCGATTTTGTAGAACATTTTTTTGTTTCGGTTGTAGCACAAAGAGCTTCGGCTGCTCCTCCTTTAAGCACTTTGTCACCCAATTAGTATTGAACGCAAGTTCATCTCACCGTTTGCACTTTTTAGAATTGCTTAGTCTGAACACCTTGACGATTATGGTCACGACAGCGGGTGCCATCTTAGCATGCTAGAAATACTATTCATAGACTTTATTCTTAAAAGTCTAGACCTCGAGAGTGTAGAACAGAACAGCGGATATCCTACAAATCCTTTTTTCTTTTTTTCTTTTTGTATAATTATAATAATATTTGGAGGATTTGCACAGGTTTGAGGCAATTCAGCATAGCAGAGGGCGAGAGTCGGGGGGCGGGTGGCACAACCCTGCGTTTATGATTAAATTGGTGATGTTTTGGAACAAGTAATTTCCGGTGTTAGCAACTAATTCACAAAACAAAAGAATCTTTTTTCTTCACTTCAAGTTTTGGTTACAAAAATGAGAAGTTTTCCAATTTTATCCGCTACTGCAACATACCGAACTCCACTGTGGACTGGCAGAAATCTGGGCGGGACACGCAAAACACAGTCGCAAATACTTTTTCAGTAGGTATAACACTCGGGGCTGAATACAAAGAAGCCGAGGGTAGAGGGCGTCTGCGCAGCTAGTATGCTCATAGCAATAATAATTAATGATACATAATTGCGGACGATATTTTTATTCAAAAATTATTTTCCGTAAGATCCATTCCACCCATGGGACGCGGCAAATGGGTCTTTTGCACGTCAGTACTTTGAATCGCCATTTTTTTTGCACACAGGACACAGGTCACTAACTAGGACCCTATATTTTTTACACTTTGCACCAACGCGCTTTTCGAAACTTTATCGAGGAAACCACTGGTTTTCTTTAGCAAAAAAAAAAAACAAAATCACGGGATTTACACTAAATATATATGGGCGAAACTTAGAGGCTCTAGGGCCACTATTGTTTCGCAGGAAGATACCAAATCTTTGCAGACTTGGAGGCTAAGCCTGCAGTTGTTCCCCTTTTGTCCACGAAGATCCCTATTCCCTGACTGACTCAAGTTTGAAGCAAGTAAATTTGCTCTTGGTAGACCGACTGGCCAGGATTTACATCACTAAGAAATTCTGGGTGCGACCGATCCACTGGGGGTACTCACATATACACACTTGTGGCAGAAGCCCCCTATGTGTATGCTATAACTGAGCATCCTATCACTATTCTCGGAGTCCTGGGCTGGCAGCGCTTGCTGAGACGACATCCAGACCAGAACCAGATTGCTTAAGTGTTGGGGCGCGCTAAACAACGTCATAGGGGTATATCTCGTTTTGTTTAGGCCCCATATTT
Organism: Proctacanthus coquilletti; assembly: GCA_001932985.1. Taxonomy (NCBI): domain Eukaryota; kingdom Metazoa; phylum Arthropoda; class Insecta; order Diptera; family Asilidae; genus Proctacanthus; species Proctacanthus coquilletti. The sequence continues at coordinate 33,003 of MNCL01000208.1, read as the reverse complement.
AGGATGTGTTTGCTCACCTTTAGGAGTGTGTTTGCCCACCTTTAGGAGCGTGTAGCCATCATCTTAAGCGTATAGCTCGCCGGGATCAGGGCGCAGGCGTTTCCCCGGGAATTTGTGTAGCTGTGAACTCTATCGATTTCTGCGCCAGAATGTTACTTCCCGAATGATTTTATGTCATTACCGGTCTATATGCACACAGCGTTCCCAAAGGTTATATGTGATATACGTGCAGTCCTTGTGACGTCACCGAAGTGCTCGAAACCCCAAGAAGAAGCAAGCGAGCCAGGACAAGCAAGTTCCTCTCGCGAAGCAGGACTTGGTGAGTGGTGTGCTGCCCTGGGCTTGGAAGCTCCACTTTCGGGTGGTTAAAGTTGTCCTCTATCTCGCGAAAGGTTCTCCGTTCTGGGATACCGGAGTTCTGGGTTCTGGCACAATTTCACGCGCAAAGGTGAGGAGGGTTTAGTAGCGCGCGAAGCTTTAACATAGGCCACCCGTAACAAATTTAATAACGATAACTGCAGTCTGGAAATTGGGGGAAAAGTAATAATATGGGGCGAATGGAAAGCTCGCTCGAAGGGCTCGAAAGCCTTCAGACGACGGGACCCCATTATCCCCTGTAGCAAGCTTGTGGGGCAGGACGTGGGGAGCCACCTTGCTCGCCGTCATCCGCATTGTGCCCCACATGCTCCGCGTTCAGAACCGCACCGCCATACATTTTCTGCGATTTCAAATTCACTGGGGGGAAATAAACATCTGTTCGCCTCAAGGAAAACACGGAAAGTGTCGAGGTTATTTCATGCAGGACAAGATTTTTTTAAGTAGGCACGGCATGTCCGAAGGCTGTAGGTCTTCAGCACCAGCAGCAGCAGACCCTATTCTTATCCTTCTATGGCCCTGCGTCTTTTGGGCCATTTGTCTTCGGGCCGGAGGAGTTAAATTGTAAAAAGGAATTGTCGGCCCGACATGGGCCCCGGTCCGACCCGGTCGGCCCAGCAAGGACACTTTTCGGATGCGCGCGGATGTATAAATCCTCCTCCTGACGACCTGCCGACCTGGCGACCGATATTGAAAACGATTTTTCAGGGACTTCTCGAGTGCCAGGGCTACCATATTACATCAATTCACCGCCTTCGACCTCTCCTCCTTTATGTTTGGCATTGATGAAGTGGCCAACTTCGTGAAAGAAAAGTTAATTAAAACTAAAGTTTTCGTGTCTTTTTCGAGATTTCTGTTTTCTTTTGATACGTACTTAAGTTAAGGGTGGGAGGAAGTACAGTTCGAACAGAAATTTACTTGCTCAAATACGGAACTGGGGAACTTTAAAAATTATATGTTCTTATGTTTCGATAGTTTTCTGGGCAAAATATGTTTTTATCCAAAAGATGGATTTTGTTGATCTCGCACAATCATATCTTTATAATAACAGAATTGAACAACTTAATAATTGTTTTAAACAGTGGCAACATCTTTAATTTGAATAAGCTCATAAACATAAATTCGACAAGTAAAATGAAAAGTCAAATAACTATTCATTTTATGTGTAGCAAACATTTTTATTTCATTTGAATTAAAATAAAGGCTCATTTTATACACTCTCAAGTTGGAAAGAGCATGTTTTATTTTAATTTTAACTTATATATGGTAAGCGCATCTCATTTTAGTAATTAAGATTATTCAAAGTCTTATTTTTAATAGTCATTTTTAGGAAACATTTTAATATTTTTCCCCCAACTTATTCGTCTAAAACGACAGTTCTTATTTTTTGTAGCAACTACAATGCTTGATAACCATGAAATAATCTTTTAAAAAGTTTGTGTATTTGCATTTTAATATATAGAAAAGCTAGCAATTAGAAATTATAGAAAATTTACAAAATTAAATTAATATTTCGATTGTGTTCCACATATAAAATGTACTTTGTATGGAAGAGTGAAAGAACTAAGTAGTGTAATATTAATTTGAATTTTCCAGCGGTCACACAGGTCATTTTCAAGACCCTTCTCTTGAAAAAGAATGCGGAAATACAGACATTAAACTTCGCCAATTTTTTGTGGAAATGGGTTAAAATACGTACTTTGCATTACATTTTATTGCAACCATCATAGTACCATAGCAGGTATGGAATTACTGTGAGTATCATTTAGAAAATACCACCTTTATACATTTAAGGGGTTGAAAATGTCACGTAAAAAAATTCGTTTTTGCATACCCTCCGGTTTACTAAATCGAATCAAAATGGACTTTGAAGCACTGTTGGAAATTCTGAGTCCTAAATTTAATACGTTTTAGATTTTAGTCATGATTTAATTACCTTTTACAGTATGATATGAAACAGTTTCTTACTCACTGCTTTTTTAAAAAACACCATTTAAACCAGAATACATTTTTTTACATTTCTTTCTTTAATTTATACTTCTATTCTTTTTTCGCGTTTACTTGGAAACGCCAGTTAGGGTTAGGTTAGGTTAGGCGCAAATATTCGTATGGGGAGTTTTTAATTTTTTACGTGAAGCCATCTTTACTTTATCGATTGACTAGCCTGCTTGATATTTTGGATATCAATTAATTATTAAAACTGGACCTTCAGTTTTTGGCAATTTATGCCGTAGATTTAGTACCAACGGTTCTGAGGGCTTCTCGTATTATTTTCAAGTCAGGTGAACTTTAATGAACAGTCTATGAGTATTTGAACGATACTGAAAAAAGTAATATAATATAAAAATGCTCATGGATTTAAACATACATATTTGTTATAAACATGGGCGTTGACACAAATTGGACAGACATTGCCCTAAAATTTCTACAAATACTAAAAAATAAATTGCAGTGCAATATTAACTAAAATGTTTGTGATTGTAAATCGTATATTGCTCTTCGTTTCGAAATTTAGTTTTGGCAATTTCGAAAACTTTTGTTAGCTATTTACGAAAAATACTCACAAAAAATAAATACGTTTAACATATCCTTAGAATGTATTTTTTTGAAAGTAATAAATTGTTCAACAAATAAAAATATGTACTCATATAAAAGTAATTAGAAAAAGTTATGGATCAGCTTGTTATGTACGCTTTTATCGGTTTTTAAATTAGCATGTACCTAGATGTTCAGAATTAAGAAAACGGCGTTCAAGTAGTGAAAATTAAGGTTTAAATGAAGTTTAACATTTGAGTGTAAACAAATCCCTTAATCTAATAAAAGCGAATTTTTTTATTGGGTGATAACAATGATTCCTGGCTTGCTTCAGTAGCGAGGATTCAATTCGTAATTTAAAAAAGGAATACAAAGCAAAATGAACACGTGTCTTTCGTGTTGAAAAGGGTGACCATTTTCTATTAAAACGTGAAAGGATTCCCTTTTGATGAATTTGCTCTTGAGCAGATTTTTTTCAGGAAAAAACTAATATCCGTCTGCCACAACGATAACAATACAGACACATGTACAATCAAAATTGATGTGGGCAGACTTTGCATTGTTGACATGCAGTCAATATTCAAGAGATCCCTTTTTCAATCGATACATGCATTCATTCAAGGCTCTAGGTGGGTTTTATTCAAGAAACGAAATGGTTGAGTAAACTGTAGTGAAGCTTAAAAATATTATGATTATTATCTTTATTAAAATATTCATTGACTCTGAACGGAGGTTACATGGTATTTCTAGCGAGAATTCTTTATAAACGAACTATTTTTCGTTCCTTATCCCTACAAATTATTTTTCGCAGTTTTAAATGTTTTTTATATAATTATCCTGTCCTAGTATACACTATGGACTTGATAAAAAAATGGTTCAAGCTCTTATTACTTGAGCGAAGTTTAACAAGTATTCTCGTTATGGAAAAATTGTTGTTAGTGGATTTCAAATAAATAAGAAATAAAAGCAATTTAATATGTATATATTTATTTAACTGCAGACTGATAAATTTCATACACGATTTTTCTGAAATTTCTTTAGAGAACTCTAATCGCAATGGGGCTACTGATCCTGTTGGTAAAATGATCATTTTAATTTATATTTGCGCGCTCGTATAAATTTTCCTCATCAAAGTAAATTATATCTTTCTATAATTAGTAATGATTAACAGAAAATAAATTTTAATCATAAAGATAAGTTATAAAGCAATATCTTTTTGGAATGAATGAATTCTGGAAACAGTATAGAGCATCTTTATGGTCATCACAAAAAAAAAAACCGTACCAACTCTATTGATTCCAATATCAAATAAAGATTATAAAATATAATATTAATAATATCAAATATAAAAAGTTATGTACGAAGTTTTGTTTTAAATGTTTACAGTTTGTTTGTTAAAATTTGTATTTGATATTTAGTATTTATTTAAGCTTTTTATGCTTTATTATTTAATGACCATTATCGATGGAGAAATTTATTTAGGGTTATTGGTTATTGATAAATATCAAATATAAAAGTTACACAATATTAAGGGGTAATACCACTCTAGGTTAAAAGAGGGTGTTTTTGTCAATTTTAAGAAAATTAAAAAATGTAATACAAAATCTGTTTACAGGAGTTTCTTCTACGTGCTTGAAAGAGCATATATAAATCATTTTTCTTTTTTTCAAAATGCCGGCATTCAATCTTATCAAATACAAATTTTTTTCTCAGATCTATGAGAATTGCCAGCGAAGTACATACCGAAATTAAGAATACCATTTTTTGTAAAAATAGCGCACGTTCAAAGTCAAAATTCGTCTTCAATGAAAAAATTATGTCAAGAATTGTTTACAAAAAATTTCAAATTAATCGGTAAAAATCTGTTGAAGTTATGTGCCTAGCAACTTTAAAAAAATGTAGTTTTGAGATAAATACGTTTAAGGGTTTCATTTATAGGGCCTAGACCTCGCTAGAGGTCTACTTAAGTACCTGAAATAAAAATTTAAAAGCCCTTTATAAAATTTATTATACCTTATTAAAAAAAATTTACATTTTTTGAAAATTTTAGAGCGGAATTTCCCCTTGATATTAAAATATCGATGAAAAGAAGAAATAATATTTCATTATCAAAGAAACTGTTGGTTGGATAGAAAAAACTAATTTGATCGAAAATAATTCAGTTTTTAATTGAATGAATTTGACATGGTTTATCCGTGGCGCCAGCATGAATTTGCCATTTTTCATATTTTGCTGAAATATTGTTTGGAACAGATAAGCTAAAGTGTGGAATCATGTGCATATTTTTATGTTGCACTAATTTCTGCACACCATTTTAGTAACAATCACCACACTGAAAAGTTAAAAATATTGAAATTTACTCGAATTATGTATTCCAAGTCAGCTTGGCATCGCCGGTCACCGATGCCGGATTGAACTTTTTCTTACTTAGTCGCCCGACTGGTACTGAACACAAGGACAATCTTTTCTGAGACATTTTAAAATCCAGTTAAAGACTGGACCAAAAAGCTCAAAGCTCCACAAAACCTGTAAAACCTTCAAAAGACTTTTGGACAAACAAGTTTTGTTTATTCATGATGGGGAAGTATTTCAGTGTAAAGGGCCTATAAGATAATTCAATAATTTTAAATGAAGACTGGTGAGGTGATGTATTAATTTTGCTTCTCTAAATAAAAATTTAATATAATGTAAGATGTGTATAAATCTACAATTTAATAGTATTTTTCATTTAATAAAACAAAATAAAATAGAAGGCGCTTGGTAGGACAATGGGGTATATTTTGCTTGTCGAAATCAAAGCGTCAGGTGGGTCAATGTTAATAGTCAAATACTTTTATTCTCTTTATGTAAACTTACACAAACTTGCTTACCATTTAGCTTAGTTATTTTACCGTCTGGCTTTAGTATAGAATATTACAATTATGTGTGTTGAAGTGTGGTGTAAATTAATCTCGATTTATAATTTTATTTTAGGTCACTGTTGCCATTTTATTTATTTATTTCTAGTTAAGTGGGAAACAATAAAATGCCTGCTAAAGCAGCGCTCAAAGTCGGGACGATTGAATACGCCCTCGGGGCTAAATTAAAAAAAAAAAAAATAAAAATATATATTCAAAATGTGGAACATAAAAATCTAAATGATGCGACTAATCCTAAATTTTACACCAGGTTTACGCCTTAGATAAACACTGCACGTTTCTTTATTAGTTATACCGTTACATTATGAAATTATTTTACAAGTATTTACAAAAATAATGAGTTTTCATTGTTATCTATAAAACAAAGTGCTCCTTGCTCTCGATCAGTGGTTCGGTATGTACAGTACATTAAACTGACACAATAACAAAAGTTCTCAATCGCTTAAAGTAATGTATAGATAATCAGTACAATAATGACAGATTCCATAAAACAGCAATCTGCTTGCATTATCCACACATCGCTCGTGATATGACTAAATACGTCTCTTAACACTAAACGTAACAAACTTATCTAAGATATGAGACTATAAGTTGTTTTACAAATGAGAACTTATCTCCTCTATATATACTGAAGGTCATGAGCTCCATTTTGACCAATGGCAGTATGTCTGTTATCTTAGGATATATCGCCTTGTCGCCTACATGCCCTGTCTTTACAAATATAACAAATAACTTATGTACTCTGTTACGCTATAATTGAATTATAGTCCAAGTATAACTCATGCCTATCTCGAATAATCTGCATATAAAGCTAAACGAATCACTCAAGTCATCAGTCACAGTTAGGAATCCTAAATGAAAATGTCTTAACTTTATCCTTCTATGGATTTTTGCTGTTCTATCCCATGGTGTACTATGTTTTCAACACTCCGTGTCGGCAAATCCATTTAAATTTGGCACAAATCTCGTATTACAGTCAGTCTACACACATCGAGGTGTTTGCGCGTTTTTCAGCGGCACACACTGCGCCTCGCGTGTCAACATCTATATCTTTTTTATTTAGCATCAAATTTGATTTCTCGTCACGTCCAGGATAGAAGAAAGTTGAGGTTATGATTTGGATTTTAGCTCTATTTGTTTCCAGGATAGGACTTCGGCCCAGAACTCCTTGTTAATGTACTATTTTGATGTGCAATTCCCTCGTGCCCCAGCATCTTTTCAGTTTCTTGACGACTGTTCGCCATAATTCGTCTAATGGTCGGTGCGCATGGAGTTCGTCATAGACGAGACTCCTGCGCATGTTCTCGTCAAACTTGAGCGTGCGTGTTCATGTGGAGTGTTTCGGTCTCAGGTGCAGTATTCATTTGGGAGGGTGGGTAATACTGAAAGTGTAGAAAATAATAAAATTAGTAAGAGCACTCCGGAATTACTAGGAACATACACCAACTCTCCCGTTGTCGTATTCCCTACTGCTTTGTATTGTTAGCTTCGTCTTCGAATGCATAGCATCAGGAAGGCTATTTCGGCCGGATGTTGATGATGACTTGTTTTTCGAACAGAATTCGATTATTGCTACAATTACTGCGACCAGGAGGCCTCCAATCAAGATGTAGAAAATTCCTGCCACATTACTTAGTGATAGCTCGTTATGTGATGTTTCCTGATTGTCGCGCTGCTGGTTGCATTCGGTTTTGTCATACCACCATTTGTTCATTAATTTCGTTAGTTCGCCATTCTCCTTGAGCGATAATACTGCCAGATTTATTGGATCCCTAAAACAGAAGATCTATATTATAATATGGAAATCATACGTTTTGATTTTAAGACCATCTTATACTATTTTTGTCTGCCATCTTAACTATAATAAGTTGTCCAAATTATGATTAGGACTAGAACTTTGGATATTGAAAAATAATAATTTCGCGTTGCAAATTTTATCAGGGATTAAAAAGCAGTAAAATTATGCAAAATAAATTCTTAGTATTGCAGCTAATTTGAAATAAAATCATGTATCTCATATATTGTCGTTAATTTTAAAATAATTTTAAACATTAAAATACAAAGAAAAATTATAAGGATGTGATCAGTCAACCAATGAAAGGTAATAATATTTCAATGCTTTTGAAGCAAGTTTTCGGAGAATAAAAAGCCGATTTGCAAAATTGTGTATAGGTTTTTGTGTGCCCGTCTGTCTGTTCGTTTACCTATTAATCATTTAAATTTTCCAAAACTACTGAATTGATTTAAAATGAGTTTTCAGATAGTGAGGTTGCGAATACTAGCTGAATAAATTAATTTATTTTCTAGGTAAGTCGTTTGAATTTATCCTTTTCAAGTGTAATCCGCGATTTTTCAGAATAATAAAGGATATATTTAAAATTCTACTAGAAATCGATTACTTTAGTGGTGATCCAATAGGCGTTGCAATACCAAATCCTTTGGCATCGAGATTTCCGCCCACTTTCATAGTATCACACGGTTCCCGTGCATTAACATATTCATTTTTCGGCGATTCAACAAGCAGTGCGTATTTTCCTTTAGAAGTCCTAACTCTTCGTATACCTTCATCATATGTATTGACAAAAACGTGTTTTCTTGAATTCATGTACTCCCACATTTTATTGTGTAGAGGAATTTGCGACTTCTGGAATTGATTTTAAAGTTAAATATTAATAATAGTACAATAGATTTACAAAAGAGATTAATACTCTGAAAAAGTCCCACGTTGATCCGTACAGCAGTGTGCCATATTGTACTTCTGATTGAGTTGCAAGATCTTCTGGTGAGTTTATAGGTGTAACCATTCTCTCGACCGTCAAAAAGGCAGCCAAATTTGCAGTGTATGATGATATAAGAATAAGTGTAAAGAACCACCAGACTGATCCCACTATTCGACCTGATATCGATCGAGGAGAAATGTCACATCCTTGCTGCATAAACGCAGCCAGGGCGAACCAGAATGAGTTTAGTATACTAAATTCATTTACTACGATGTTATTTGATGGAGGATTCGAAATCTGATGATCGTGAGTTTCTTCTGAAATAAAGTATCGTTAATTTTTAAGTATCAGGAATTTCTGGTGATCTTACCAGTATATTGGATAAGTCTCCATTCGTAAGGTGAAAATCTAGACACGAAGAACAGTACTATGCTTACTCCTATGTAGCTAAAGATTACGCTCACCTTTGAGATGATAAATTTTTTAAAATATTTATTGTCCTATTACTACCATATTTCTACAGTGCGATATTTCTTACCCAAATTTCTTGTGACAACGGGTTTAGGAAACTAAATACTCCAGGAGTTTGTTTAATTGGTTTTTTAATCATAATGGAGATACCAAGTGACATGAAGGGCTTACTGAAGTCTATCACCCTTTCACGCTCCGCGGTAATTGTCATGGCTGCAATAGCTATTTCAGCTTCCTGTTGAAGAAATTAAAACTAAAGTATTGTGGCCTTTTAAACGAACTTAACAAAATAACAATTAAGGTTATATTTGTAAACCAAAGAGGATAAGTCTCAATTTTAATGGCAAATACTAGGGCTAAACTGGAATTATAAACGACTTTAAAATATTGAACTTCGAACTATCAAAGTTCCATTAATTTCCACAAATGTACTCCATGTTTTTGTTGTAATGACTTGAAATAATTTTTGAATGAATACGCGCTCATTAAAAAATTGTTTCTATCAAACATTTTTTGAAATATATTTAAAAAATTAAATCCTATCCTTAAAAGTGTAAAATCGGAAAGTTATAATACTTTTTATATCATATTTGTTCAAGAATCTGGGGATTGAAATTTTTTAATTAAATATTATATAAATAAATCTTATTATCCGAATTTAGGATTTATATGAAAAAATTGATGATATCTTGACATTGGCTTTCAAACCTAAAAACTTAGTCATATTAAGCGCTAGATAGAACTAAAATAGTATGTGAAATGAATTAAAGAAATCTTCAAATTGGTTTGAATATCCAAGACATCCATTTTAATTTTGTTTCTTATTAATTTGATTTTTATTTGAAAAATGAGTGGCACAAGCTCTTGCAAAGAGTGAGGCATTTAATTTGGAAACAATATTTCTTTTGAATTGTTAAATATAACAAATCTGAATTTTCGGTTACTGTTTTGTCGTTTAAGTAATGGGTAACTTGTTCATTTTGAGGAAATAATTCGTTATTTATCGATTGTCCGATAGGTATGAACAGTATGCAGCAGCCCACAACATTGCCAGTTGCTTTTATATTACAATTGTGAAAGAAAACTAAAATTCTACTTTGTGGGAACTATTCTCCAGTTCAACTCTGAAGTTCTTTGATAATGATGTAGGCAATTAATTTTAGCAGTTAGACATACCCTACGGATGAGTTCTCCAACCATACCGTCCCAACCACCTTTCACTTCTGGTTTCTCTGACCCATAGGTGCCATCCTTGACAATTCTGATTTCATCTGAAGAGGAACATATTAAAACTGTTTGGAATCGAAATCTTCATGTAAAGCTACAATTTATTCCCAGCTTCTTTGCGATAAGATCCGCCAAATCCTTGCAGTATCCTTCGAATCGATCGTTGCCTTCGAGTTGCTCTCCAGGTCCAGCCTTTTTAAGCATCATGTAAGGTTCTTCTATGAGCGTTGTGACGATGTATGTCTTGTTCTTCTCGATTTCTGCATTTGGACGGAGTCGAACGTATTTGGCAGTCACGGGCATAAATCCGGTCTCATCCGACCATTCAGCAACCTTAACCATAGCGCTGTTCACAGTCATCTCGACAATGTGCAAAGTATAGTTCTGTCTTCGGCCGTCTTCACTAAACCTTATTTCTCCCGTTAAACCCTCAATTTCAACCTGCCGATGAAACAATAGTTAGTAATTTAATAGCTAATTTTTGACGCAACTTTCAAACCTTACGAAGGTATCGCGATATTTTATCACCATGTTCCCAGGGGGTAACCCATCCCTTTGAGGTGTTGCAGTCAAGGGCTCTGGTGGTTGTTCCACCACCGTTATTGTTATTCCCTGTACCATTAAATGTTGTGTTTGATAAAGGTTGGCCCCGACGTTGAATATTGTTTCGAAATTGGTCAGGTTTCTTTCGAAGAATTTTGTTAAAAGCCTCGACAAGCACAAAAACTGCATCGTACATTAGAGCTGCCTGTGCCTATTTAAGAAATTTTCTTGGAATATCTCTATTATTGAATTAGAAAAGTGATAGATACTGATATTGATTCCTTTCCAGCTCCCGCAGAGGTCATTGGATCCAAATGCTTCCATCCATCAAAGAATTCTCGTATATACCTTCTAGATGTGTCAACTATTCTGAACCCTGTAATGTTTATGGCTCCATATTCAATCACTTCACTTTCCCATCTATCATCCATAACCTTTATTGGGAAACAAATGTAAGTAATAGTTTATTTCAATGATAATTGTAATTAAATTATTATACTAAGTTTTAATCTAGCTTACCAATCCACTAAGCAAATAGTGGTATGTTCTTCTTCCCAACGAAATGTCTCTCACGTGGCTAACAACAACTTCCTTAGCCATATCTGTGGGACAATCTAGAACAATATACTTTGGCTCCCACCGATTAAATTCTTCTAGTGTGCGCAGGAATTCTAAGGCCATTGTTACATTTGCTATTCTTTTAACCATTTCTACTTGAAAGGATTCATTCCCAGGCTTAAGACCTTGGTAGATCTGTTGGAGTCTCAAAAGTCCTGAAATTATTTGATTATAGTGCTACTGCATTTAATTTTTTTTCGAGCATTCAAGAATAAACTGGACTGATCTCTGATTATATTCAGCAGTATCGGAGATAATTCAACATTTATAAAATTAAAACCTTGGACATGGAGAGAGGTGATGACAATTTTAATAAAGAGATCAAGCGAGAGTATAACTCGTGCATCGATGGTCAGTACATTTAAAGAAATAAATGTAAAATTGGTTTGATATTTATTGTGAGATTTAGAATTTTGCATTAACTGAATACCTATTACTATTACACAGATTAAAGAAAACATAATCGTTACGCTTAAAAATTAATTTACTTCTTTTTCTTCAAAGCTTTAAGGAGTAAAGCAGGTCGTTTAATTTTGAAGAGTTTTTAGACGTGGGCTTGACTATTATAATTGCTATTATTTAATTCAGATTCGATATTTTATAACAAGCCTGACAAATTTTTAAAAGACAAGTTGCTTTTGATTAGGACCTTTGGAACTTTAACGTATATGTTTCTGTATGGAGTACAGAATTTATTATAATTCTATAGAAAATTTCAGATATTAAAGTATTCTCTTTTATTTTACGGCATTAATTTTAAAGAGCTCTACTTTTGTATTAAAAATTTCATTAGCATGAAAGTACACAGAGCATCTCGTCGACTAGTAGAGTAGCTCGAAAATATAAAGCCTTGTATACGTATCCTTAAACATACTTAAAGGCTTAAAATTAAGATTTCATTGGCGTTTAGGCACTTAAGGTAATTTCCACCTGTGCGCACAGCATACATTACTTTGTAAACTGGGCCGGGTTTATATTTCCGTATAGCTGCATCAAACAATTAGTCCTTACTTTGCTAAAAACGACAAAAACGGATAAATTTTATTCCAAGAGGAAATTAATTCAAAGCGTTCTCGAGATTTTTTGTGAAATATTTTATCATAAATTCGATGTTTCTTAATTTAAATCGAGGTTCGTCTTCTCAAAATAACCTGTTGAAACTTCTTTGAATAAGAGCTGAGAAGTATGCTATGGTAACGACTAATGAGGGGATTTTTTGTCATCCCGGAAAGTAGAAGAGCGAAGGCGAATGCTACCACCTAAAGTCCTCGTTTTTAACCTTTTCCTTTAAAATGTTAGGGAGCAATTCTTTGAAGTGTATTCTACGATTTTAGGGAAATTACGGCCTTATCTCATATTGAATTCACCTTGTTTGTACCCAGTGCTTGAATAAAAATAATCGCATTATCTAAATAAAGTGCCTCACTTTTAAGTTCGCCTGTGCAAGCTTCTCTGTCTTTTCAAAAATTTCGGCTAAGACCGGGGGGGATGCTTCTCCACAAAATAATGCTAACAAGAAAAGTTTTCAAGTCAAATTGGATGCTTTGGGAAGCAATTAACATTTGGATATTATGAACAGCAACTGAAGGGGACTGGGGACTGAAGGCTCTGAGTTTATCCTGCAGCAATTGGCTCATTGTTCCTTTTCTCAAAACAGAATCTTAATAGTAATAATAGTCAAAATAAAATACTTTTCACTGGAAGCTACTAGGCAGACCAAATGGTAAAATTTCCTGCATTTACCACAGCATAGGACACCAAACACAAATCAAAGATGGAATAACTTGTCGGCCTTGGCGGCGACGTATCGTCCAAGAAAACAACAAAAACTCAGTGATAATGCCTTCATGAAATTTTAGAAGCAGTAATTTTATAAAACAATAAACGTTAAAGAGGGTTTTAGAACGGTTGGTTAAGTTTAATTTTCATTTATTATTTCTTTTGCATTAAAATTTGTTCATAAACTATTCAAATAAGGAATTGCTCGCAATAATTCAATTGTTCTTTTATTTCTTGTGTGTTTAGTATCAAAAATGTACAAAGGAAAATTATTTGGGACTTTGTCATAATTTTGTATTTAGTAGCTAAAACGACTAGAGTTATCGACATTAAATTTAGCATAGTTATAACGTTTTCTTGCTCGCGTTTTATCTAGGAGTCTAGGAGAAGAGATTTTGACAAATATACTATTAACTAACTTGATTATGCGGTTGATGAAATAATTTTTTATGCATTATTAAGAAGCAAAATATTTTCGTTAAAACTGTATTAACTATTCATATATAGTCTAGAAAAACGAATAAAATACCTTGATCATTTTAGTGTTGTTGACGAGAAAAATTAAAATAATCTTTATCAATATCGCCTACAGGTACTTTTATTTTGTTCTCATATTATAACATTGTTTCACATAATTTGTTATCCTATTTACATTTCTTTGAAACATTGGGTCCATAGATGAACTGGGCAATGTTTATTTATAATTTTACTTTATAAAGAGCTCGGCTTATCTTTAATGCGCGCATCGTAGAGTTAGATTGAAATCTAGACTAATGGCAATTTTTGACAACTCATTATATAATATTCTGGTAATCAGAGCTGAATTTTCTGCTACAGAAGGCCTAAAATTCTTGTAAAGCTTAAGGAAGGGCGATATTTTGCTTTACATTCCTTTTTTACATTTTACTTTTAATTCCTTGTTTTTAAGTACTCTATACTATACCCAAAAATCTCTTCAAATGTACTATATAAACCATTTACATAGACCCGTGTAAGCGTAATGACTTATAATAAACGGTCAAATTGGTTATTTCAATGTAATTATTATATAAATTATTAAAAGTCGCTAAACATTAAAAACATTAGATTTATCGCTACTTTTTATTTTCCAGAAAGGTCACTGGAAAAATATTTTTTAATTAATACTTCAAAAATATTCAGTAATGTAATAAACCAACCAAGAAGCACTTACACTGTCCTCAAGACAATTAAATTGCTTTTGAAGGTACTCTCAAGCTCCTCAGGCCTTAAAAAATAACTTCCCTCTGAGTGAACCTCCAGTTGGTTCCGTATTTCCTTGCTACTCCGCCTGAGTGCCTTGGAAGTAATTTCAGTGCTTAAACACACAATTAATATTCCTAATTTGTTGTTGTTTTTACAGCTGTATTTGGACAAGTTTTCTTATTTATAGGAAATACAGAGAAGAACGTAAGCTATGGTCAGGTGCAAGTCTCTATACATTACCCCACTTTTATTTTAAACAGCTGAGCCAAGCTATAAACGCAAATTGCCTTAGTTTTCTTAAATTGGTTTTTATTGTATACAGCATAGGTACATTTAGTTAGTCCCAAATAAACAATTTTAAGTTAAACAAGTACCCCAATTAAATGCTTATGTATGTCTAAAACATTTTTAGACATATATTTTTAATGTGTCTGTAATAATGTTTATTTTGATAGTAGGACCCTGTTTTGGATGTTATTCAACATGCTAGAGTAATGAAATGCTATAGGTAGACTTACATATGTAGGGTATAACAGAACGGTGTGTAGTACTTCTGGGGATGGATGTGCTGATGAAACCGAACAATTTTCTTGAAGAAACATTTTAACCTCATCAAACCGTTTTGAGTGGAACGTTGTGATTTTTTGTTTAGATCTTGACATTGTTTTTGTAGAAAGTTGCCCAGTGTCATGAGCATAATAATCCCTAGAGGTCTTACTATACCATTGTGTTATCCCTTGTACATTTACAGAATTCCGCTCGACTTCAATAACGTTGGTCATGACCTTTTTGAGATAACTTTGAGTCCTTGTACAAATTCGATAGAGTCGTCTCCGGACTCCTACGATATTTTTGAACTTTTACTGAGCTTTGGCTACCTTGCAGATTTCGAAGGGATGAAATTCGGTGAAGAGGATGAGGGTTGGATTGTGCTTAAGAGTACCTATGCGACGTTTCATCGAAATTGGTTTAACATTGTGGATTTGTATACGACAAAAACAAAGCCACAAACAGAAATGCAGCAAATTTTTCTATAAATCCCCTGGGAATTCTGTCACGGATGGACTTGAAATGTATCCTAAGGACTATTCCGTAGCATGAAGTATCCCTACGACAAGTTTCATTAATGTTTTTGGCTTCTATTGGTGTCAAATGTTCTTAGTTATCTTCACTGTACAGAATTGACACTCGTTACAGTTTATTATATGTAAAAATAAAAGAACAATAAAAGAATTATTTTTTTAAAGAGATTTGCTTCATTTTGATAATAAAAAGCCCATATGAGTCTCCCTTGGTTTTATTTATTTTAATTGTTTATTTTAAAAAAATTTCGTTACGCATTTGACCCAAGGGAGTATTAATCGAAATAAATTGACCTGACTTTACTCCGTAAAGAATCGATAATATTAATTAACTGACAAAATACAAAAAATGACATTCCCAGCATAATAAATTTTCAATAACATGTCGTATATTATTAGCATTTATAAAAATCAATGTCCTCTGTTCCAAATTGATTGAATGGACTCGGAAAAGTAAATCCATTAATTTTTATCACATTGCATTTTGTTCTGCATGTTTTAATTTTTGCAAAACACAAAATCATTTTAATAACGTAAATAAGCAGTTGATTTCAATATCCTCTATAACAAGCAGCTGTCCATAAAATTATCATATATCGTTAAAATTTCAATCTTCATTGGCACACCTGCACAGACTTGAGGGAGAAGCAACAGATATTGGAAGTTATTAATTACTCAATATTACTTGATCCAGAATATTTACAAAAACAGTCGTTAAAGCATAAGTGCTTGATGAAATTTATTGTTTTGATCGCATTGCCACGGCCAAACCAATCCAAATCCAAGATGCCGATTGTCTTGTTTCTGTTCAACCTGAAGGGCTCTTCGTTCGTCTGGAACCTGGAGACTTATGTTCATAACAGCGTACGGCAAAAGCCACTTAACTTCTTAACAGCACTTAAATGGTTTTAGTTCAGGTATCATCCATTCTCGAGACGTTGGAAAGATTTGTTCACTTTGATAGCTTGTTGTAATTTCCGAAAAGTATTAGAAGTCTTTTTATTATATATTTATGAAAGACTATGATTCGGAACTAGGAAAACAGACCTATGAGCTCGAGTTTGAGTGAATATTGAAGGCAATAAATAATTAGAAACCTATTTCAGTGCATCGCCCATAACTCAGCGAGAGCAAACTACAATCTTCTGAACTGTTTGTAGTTTAATAAATAGCGACATTCGACCGTAAAACATCAATCTATGCGCAGTATAGTAATTGTGCAAAACTGATTGAAACCACATTAAAATTACCAGATCTAAAAATACGGGTGGATCAGCCCAAAAGGGGCATTCTGCCGCATAAAATGTGCCAACCATTAAAATTATTGGTGAAATGAAACCTCAAAATGTTGTTTTTAATTTTGTTCTCATGTCGCTTTACTCGGGCACTGCTGCAAAATTTTATTAATTTGAATTTATTATATTTTGTGTATTTGAGTATTTTCATTTTTCAGGTCCATGCGTCTGCTTAAATGTAATTACAGATTCCATTAGAGATTTCAGGTGCTATTAGAGAATTATTACAATTTAATTAATTATAATTAAAAATGTAGTTAGATTTCTCTATAGATGCATTCTCTTGTTGTTTATTTATAAGTTTAATTTGATCAATTGTTCTAATTCAGTTTTATGTAATATTGCCTTTTGCACTCACGTGTATTGAGAAAATTCCACGGACATGTCACAGAACTGCTACATATTTTTAGAATTTTGATTACAGAATTTTTTAACATTTTTTCTAAATTATTATATCGTACGAATTTTATTCAATGTTTATTATTTATATGCAAGGTGTGCATGCAATCTTAAAAGGGTAGCAAATACGATGTAGGTAATTGTTTTATGCATGCATGAGGATAAATTACTTAGAGCATCGATTTGAAATATAATTTTTCGAAATAATAAAAAAATGAATGTGAGGCGTGTAACCCAAACTAATTTTAATAAAAGGTGCATCGAAGGTTTCATCAATTTTAGAGAAGGAAGAATTTTGGATATTAATTATTTGCTACTATTCTCAATGACAAATTAATTTAACAGAAAGAATAAATTCTGTAAGGAGGTTGAAATTCAGAATTGTTCAAAAATAAAAGTAAACAGAATATTTCTTCAAAGGGAATTGCTTCCAAATTTATTTCCATATCTTCTGAATTAAATTCCCTGACAAAAAATCAGTTGCAACAATAATTGAAAGGTATTCCATTTTCTTACAGGTATTGCGATTTCAAGATATAATATATAAATATAGTTTCGACAGTAACAAGGAAGCCTCTATGGAAACTCAGCTCGTTAAGCTGTACCCGGAAGGAATAGAATTCTCTTTAGTCAATTTCAAACATCATTTAGCTATATTTATGCTCTTTAAGACGTCCGAAGTGTCCTTATCCCGTATAAACGAATCAGAAGCGCTCTTCAAGACAAACAGACGTTACCAAAGATCTTCAATGGCAATCGAGTGGCAGAGGATGTTTCCTTTGCGATATTAGCGAAATCTGGCCGCGGGCTTCATCTGGCCTCAATTATGTAAAGTTACTATAATTGATCCATATCTGCATACATAATTCCAATATTCCCAATGATATCGAACGGTAGCTGCAGGTTAGGTGTAATTAAGATTTTCCACTTGAAGTTTTATTCGAAATCATTGAATAATCATGAATGAGCACTCGATGAAAATTTACCTTAAAAAACAAAATCTTATTCAATGCGCGACATTTTCTCATTTAAAATTCATTCCGGACGTGATTTTTTTGCATGATTTCGTATCTCACATCAAATAATTTGAATATGAAGAAAACTCTCCGGCGTTCGTCATAATGTAAATGTTTTCTTCCATTTTTTTTTCCCTAATGGCAGTCTTCTTCTCTCACCTGGTCGGTGTCTCGTGTATTAGGGCCGCGGAAGGAATGGAGGATATCAAATTACTCAAAAAAGAAAAATTATCTGCTTCTCGTGTATACGTTTTTGCAATCTCACAAAGTTTTGTATTTGCCCGAAATTTGCATTAAAGCATGGAACATTCTGAAAACAGTAGCGGATGAATGCATGTAAAAGCTGATTAATATTCATATGAAGCAAACTCAAATAAAAATTTTGAAGGTAACGTAAAAACAGCGGCAGAACACTCCTCGGGCTTATTTAAAATTATTCGTCACCCCGGCACACCGGTCCACACGAAAATGAATCAGTGGTCCTGGCCGGCAAGTTAATGAAAGAATCATAACATATCACCACTCAGGTGCAATCCGGCAAAATCTATTTCAAATTGGGTTGAAAAACAAAACGTTTTTGTTTTTTTTTTGTAACATTACGAGCTACACCACTGCGGGGAGTTTGGGTATTTTTTGTGTTTGTTCCGCTGCAAAAATGTTCATTTTATCATTAAAAGCTCATTTCACGTTGCACTTCCATACCTGGCCTCGATACAGTTAATGTATATTTTATTTTTTATTAAGCTTTTTGTGATTTCGCTATTTAAATCGACGGCATTTATTTCCCATATTCGAGGGATTATTGGACATCCTGATCGTTTCCGAGAAGATTTTATTGATATATTTGTGAAAGATTTTCATGATGACAAAAAATCCCTCCCTGCTTCAGGTGTTTCAAATGCCTCTGTTTTTCAGTTAAATGAAGAATACCAAATTCCAAAATCATTTAATCGCTTTATTTACGACTTCATGAATAAACATATGATCAACCATCTCATCAATTAGTTAGTTTAAATGTACTAAATTACAAATTATGGAATATCGTGGAAGCACGAAATATACCATCATAAAATACAAGTCAGTTCCTAGTGTTACTGGAATAATAAACAACATGGGAACAGCAACATGCTGCTTTCTTCGTTTATTTTAAAAATTATGTCTCTGCATATTTTAGGAAGCGGCTTAATTTTTTTTTATATTTGAGATCATTATCTAGGGAAGTTAAATAAAATGATTTATCAAGTAATTCTTGTACAGCAAAATATTCCTCATAAATTCATTATATCTTTGAAAAATGTGTTGGTGTGACTAATTCTTTGCTTGAATTTATCTATTTATTTTGTTTTTTCACACTTAATTTAAAGGTTGGGCCAAAATAAGAAATTCTAGTGTCTGTTCACTTCTAGCTCTATTTACCTACTCCATACCATTACCAATTGAGTCCTCTTTAGAATCCAAGGTTCCTTCTATGGTTTTCAAAAGTCGTATTTCCATTTTAATGCCTCTGGCAATATTTGTTACATTTTTTTTTGTTACAATAATTTTTCATATTTATAAAAATTTATAACACGACAGTTTACATAGAGGACTTCTCTTATTGTTCTGTTCAATATTAAAGTAAACAGAAATGCGTTTAACTTGTGCTGGCTTAAGCGCAAAATTAACGACCCATGGGTAAAAACTTAGTTGACCACTGTATGTAATGTATGTTAGGATATTTGACACGTGTTGTTTTAATAATTTTTCGTCGTTGACTTTTTCGATAATCCTCTTATCTATCCATGAAATTACATAAGTATGTATTTCATATTGTGAATTACTGAATCTTTTGTTTTCTTTTTTGTGAACGAAACCTAAATTATTGTTTTTAAATATATACTATAATTTATATAATTCATGATAACTTTTCCTTGAATTCTACGGAGTTATATTATATCTGATCTAAATTTGCCATGCTGCAGATCGCAATTCTTGACCGAGTTTGGTGACTCTTCTTTCTATCGATTGGTTAACTATCAGAATAGAGGCCTATTGATTTTCGTAATGATATGTAGTTTAATTTTTATAATCAATTCCATACAAAAACTCGTGTGTTTTCGTGTTTGGCCTCCGTTTTGTGTGGATCTTGCTGCCCCTTTTCTCTTTAAACAACGATGGCGTGGCGCAGTCGGCAAAGGCTTCGACTGTTTTCGATGTTTTTTATTTTCAATAATATTAATAAATATAATAGAAGGAAAAAACGGGGCGTGTTCACTTTTGGTTTTATCAACGATTTCACTATTTTTTTTTTTTTTTTTCGCGGTAATTCATTTGACTCTAATTAATTTTTGAAAAGTCATGTATATCTTCAATTTTTATTGAAGTGTAATAATCGAAAATGAATTTAAAGGGTGTTTCAGGCATACTTCCATTAGTAGAGAAATGGTAAATAAAGTGTTACAGGAATAAATAAAATTATTTGCAAGTAGAGATCTAATAAACACTGGGCGTTTTAATAAAAGATCCACATTATTTTCCTTTGTTATTTTTCTCTCGGAAATTATTTTAGTACGGCTTCCGCCGGTAACATATGAATTTTAAATTTTATTACAATTCTGTTTCAAACATCGCCAATTAAAATTATTGGACTTTTTTACAGCTGCTGGCGATGGCGGGCTCATTGACTACAGCCTGCAAATTTTATACGACAAATATTGTTAGTTACACTAGAGTTAGTATGAAATTGTTTGAAACTTTCCCGTATAAATAGTTGCATAAGAGCGTGATTAATGCGAACAGGCTTTTTCGAAATTCTCTACAAAGTCATCCTCCATACAAGCGACCGTCACACAGTTTGGAATATATTTTTTCATTTTATTTGGAATGTAAGTAAAGTGAATTAATTTTAAAGTTTTTAACATAATTTGCTTGTATTGCATCCGAAAGGAACAATGTTTTTGTAAAAATTAAAACCTTGGCGTTGAATATATGAATAAATAATAATTTTACAAATTATACGACAGCTGAAATTATTGTTTATTTAATTAATATAGAAATATTCGTTTGTTTTAGCATATGTTTATTCAAATGGTCGCTTTGATTTTCTTCAAATAGAATTTAATTGAATCAATTTATTGCAATCAGTGAAATCCAGTAATTTTTGAATGCAAATAGAGCCGTGAATTCGTGCTCTGTATTTATTAATTTTAGATAGAGTTCCAATTCATTTTAGAAAATTTGATTCGATTGCTCGGGATATTTTTGCGGAACTAATTCAAGTTTTCTAAAATGAAGTGAAACTCTATGTCTTTTGTTATTAATAATGCTACAATCAAAAAACATTTTAATGATACAGAGAAAAAGATTTACCTTTGGATCTTAAGTAAAGGATGTTCAAAAAATTCCAAAATTCATTTCTATTTAATGGCTTTCAAATAATAAGGAATTGTTATACAAGTTATAGCGAGATACGGGGAACGTTACTATTTTACTTAAATGGGATTCAAAAGGAATTGTTACAGGTGCTTGGACTGGAAGAGTTTTTTTCTTTATAGAAATATGATATATAGGAATAAAGAAGAATTTGAATTTCTATTACTTGCTAACTTGTACCAAAATTCATGAATTAATTTCATTTTGGCAATTGATATAACATTGATAATTAAAAAAAATCAAAACTCTTTAATAAATGTTGGTAAAATTGTGAACTTGCGGTTGGTTATGAAATTTAAACTAAAGTTTTCCACAAATGTGCGCAATAAATTCAGGTTCAACGAACGTCTTTGATGGATAAATTGTTAAGCTCTTATTTGCAGTGCATCAAAAGTTCAGTTAAAATAACAATAACCAAGTGTCTTTTGCATAAAAATACTACTCTTTTCTTTCTCTCATTAATAATTTTTAAATGCTACATATTAAAATGCAGATGAATTTTGAAATCAAGAAAACATATCTGTATGTAATTTTGTTTTGGTTCTGTCCGATAGAAGATAGATAATATTCGTAAACAGACTAGCAGAAAGACGTTCATTTTTAACAGATTTAAACCGAAAGTTTCGTTCTTTTTTTACTTGTATGAATTATTTTAAATGTATTTTATATTTGGCAATTGCTATGTAACATAAGAGACAAATTACAGCTTTTTATGAAATAGTGATTGAGATTAACTTGGTGAGAAAGTTGGTCGAAAAACGACAATTCTGATGGTCTTTCACACTGTGTTATCTTCGAAGGAGAACAATTTTTAAAAAATACATTTGTTCTCTACTACAAAAGCTCTTTTCAACGACAAAATATTGTATATATATTTAATAGTATATTGTATATACGTGTATCCTTCTTTTGCATACTAATGTTTCGCTCAATTTACAACTTTACATAATTTTAAATGCAATTTTTGGTTTTGGGACAAAGAATTAAACCAGATGGACGGACAAACAGACAGACGCTGTTCCAACAATAGGCTTTCATTCGGACCAAGCCTTAAGTATATTATTGGACTGATTATTCTAAGAGGCATTTTGGGCTACTACCAAAATCTGTATATCTAGTGAAATTTATGAGGACATACATGTAAAATATTTATACAGACAAACCACGACTTATGTGAACTCGGAGTTATGTGATTTCTAATTGTACATCCCGCCGCACTCCACCACCTCCAGACTCCTGCCAGTTCTTATTATTTTTTTGAAGCCGTCAACATAAAAATAACAAGTGTAATAGACACAAATTATAGTTTCTACATGTGCACTTCTATAGAAATTAAGGTTCCCATTAATCAGAATTATTCTGGGTACCTATTTGTTATGCAGAAATTCACTCCGAGTTGCGCGAATCGCGTAACTTCGAGGTGTGATTATGCTGATGAACTCATAACATGTTTGTTTTAGTTAGGATATAAATTGTAGTGGATTTAATGGATTTCTTAAACATAATAATTAAATATCTGTGCGCTTTCGATATTAGGTCAGATGAGTTTGATAGATTAGTTCATTTTTTAAAGTGGAAACTATCTCAGTATTTTCCAGCGCCCATGACCCATTGTAGCCACAGTGGCAATCGAATACAATAAGAATATTACTGCAGTGCCAGTGCTCCTGATTATACCATAGCATAAAACAATTTAAGTAGGTCTCAGCTATTCATGTTCAATTCTGAAGACACCTAAGCGAAAAACTAGCCGAACAAAGGCGCTCGCGAGGCAGAATATAAAAGTAATTTACCATTAAAAAATGATGCAATCCCTGCTCTAACATTTCATGAAAGCCAATAATTTTTACATGCTTGCATTCATGTGTCCGGCATTTGTTGACCTGAAATTCTGGCGAGCCTTCGCGTAGTCCACGTCGAAGAGGACGTTTCCCTCCCGGAGTCTAAACAGAAATCTGGGTCAGGATTAAAGGGACCGGAAATTAAATTGCACTAATTATTTTGGCTTTGGGTAATGACGGCACGAATTTTTTCCCTTTGAATAAACCATTTTTGGAATAATTATTTGCTTTTGCTTCCGGTTATGTAGAGCAGGCGGTTCAGTCGAGAATTCGCAATAATTTTGGCGCCCGCGGCGGTTGGCTCTCTTTCATCCTGGCTACTCACGCGCTGCTGACCGGATTAGATAATGTGTTTCCTAAGTAGACCTTGAAGCAGGTCCTTATCTTGAAAAATACTTTACAGAATTTGGGAAATAAAAACATAGTACGTCTTCGGGCTTTCGGACTCGACATTGCCTTTTCTTTGGAGAATCTTCGATCATCTTTTTTCTCTTACGTTTTCATAAACAGACAAAGAAGAAGGTAATTACACTTTTTTTCTCCGTGATTCATGCGCTAGGTGCTAGTAATAGTAATTTTTGGGCTCCGTACGTCTGACATACAATAGTTGGATTTCTCAGAATGTGGTAAAAGTGTCCAGGCAAGTTCAGTATTCCAAAACAGTTTTCAATAGTAGCTATTCTTCAACAAGGCTTTTCTTAAGGGCTTTCTAGTGCGCCAGGTCAAATAAATCGATTTCTTTTGTATATTTTTCAGTTCTCTTTATAATTTGGTAATTGATTTTTTGAGATTTGTAAATCTCACGATGTGAAAAGGTTGATGATAGTGCTCAAAAAATAAGTTAATTAAAGTTATGAGATGTTTATTAAACAAAACACTTGTTGTCTTGCAAAATCTTAAAGTCTTTAGTATTTAAATGTTAATATTTTTCAATTTAAAGAGTACGTTCGAATTCGGAACTTTGGGGCAAAAGTTTAGACGCTCCACTCTAAAGCTAATGAATGCTCCAGAATTAATTCAGATCTTATTTTATTATAAAACGTGGTAGATGATGTTATTTAATACTTCCAATTTCAGCTAAACCTCGAGCTTACGAAATCTATCGTTATTTATTATTGAAAAAGCAAAGAAGAAAGTTTTCAATTTTTCAATCCTATGTTTCAAAAATATCACGATTTGTATTTAGGACAATTCAGTCAATGATTTATTTTTATTATAGATTCACGTTATCCTTGTGTATAAGACCAAGAGTTCGTATTAAATCAAGGAATACACTTTTTGTTATCGAATTCTAGTATTCATATTTAATCGTCCAAAGTCAAAACTATTGTTTTGTATTTAATGAAATTTAAAATTAAATTTGCCACTTATTAAAATCAGATAGAAAATATGAGCGTTGCTCAAAAAGTAAGAATGGCAAAATGAGTTCTATCCAAAAACGTATCACACGTAGACATTCAATTTTAAATAATATTTTAAGAGCTTTTTTCGAAAGCGTGCCATTATAAACTGGTAACACACCAGCTAAGTACCAGGTGGGAGAGATCTTATTCACATTTTTAAATATTTTTGTAAAAAGATTGAGTTGAAATTTTCATTGTAAAAATGTCAAGTGCTGCAATTGGTTTTTGGTAATTAACCCGTATCACATATCACGCTCCTAGAATAAGCAAGAGGCTTTAAAAGCACCTTAATTAACCAACTGCGACACTCATCGTCGGCTTCCAGGCATATATTTTTAAAAATCCAAACTTCATCAGTAACGAGGGAATTATTACGACATTTACGACAGATGTGGTTCGTTGCTCTTAAATTGAAAATTATTGATAATTACCGAATAAAAGGCTTAATGATTTAATGTGATTTTTTAAATTGTAATTAAAAATGAGTCTGGTAGAACTGAGCCATTTACTAGAAGTCCAGACAGACGAAGTTCATTGTGCCGAAAGAAGGATTCGGGACTCGTACTTTCTTCAATTGAGTGCGTACTTCCAAAGGGAGAGTAGTATAAGTCCCTGAGACCGCCCTTTAATGGCAGGGAACTTCCAGTAAGGTCATTGCAGGGAAAGTTATGGTTTTCAGAAAAATTTTGCCCTTTGATGATTTTTATTAGGGCTAAAATTTAAATCTAAACAAGTTCGGGATTAAATTTGAGTATTGCGGTATATGTAGGAAATAGCACGCGCATGTGTTAAATATTATTAATAATTATTAATGTTGCATATATTAAAATAAAATAACAAAAGTATGGATTAATTTGGATTATAGAACAACCTAAGACCTCTATGATTCTTGTTGCTGTCGTAGTTAATTGCAGAAGTTTGAAATTGACACGTTATCATTGGGTATAATATTTGAAATTTAGTTTCAGTTTTTATTAATGACATACTGTTTTGAAAAAAATGCCACTGATGAAATTTTGTTTTATTTATATCAGAACATGTTAGAACAAACCTTTCTGTTAGATATGTCTTTGAATTCAATTAAAGAATTTAAAACATAATTAATTGTGTATTATTTATACAACTGTCGGCATTTTGATAAAATTCGGTATTAACGTTCATAGTATTTAAATTATTTGTAAAACTTCGAACGAAGATTTTAAGTTTTTACGTATATTTTTATTCTTATTTCCTTTTTCGATTTTTATATTAATAACCATTTCTATTTCTAATATCTCAATATTGTATAAAATGATACTTCGGCATGTTTATGCGCTTTTGTTTTTCTTATCGTGTTACATACATATATAAACACACATGCACAACTCGAAATATTGTCCAACTTTGAAAAAATAGTTTATTGAAATTCAAATAACGTGAATATGAAAATTCGACAAGCGGATTTTAAAAGTATACCTATAATTTCAAGAATTTGAGTTCTGGATGCGCGGTATCATCGCGTTCATCGTCGCATTACACTGCACTTTAAATTCGTCAATACTCATAATGATGGAGAGCAGATCAAAAGACTTCGAACTCTTATAGTATATACATGTATGGACAAATTCTACGTCGTCGGCGTTTAGTTTGAACCCTTAGCTACGCCGATAGGGTACTCTAAAAGCTGCAAGCGACTTTGCCGTCGCTTAGATCCAAAAGTTTTATTTTCAAAATAATTAATTATTTCAAGCTTTAATTTGTTTCTCATTACATAAAAAATAAAAAAATATTATAAAAATAATGTTATTATAGTGTTTTTGCGTGGCAAAATTTCGCCAGTGTGGCTGAGGAGGCTCATTTCGGTCATCGCAAAGCAGACATTTTTAATTACTGAATAAACAAGATTAAACATGAAGCAAGGGATTAAGTTTGGACCCAAGATTTATATAATATAAACCTTAAAATATCACTTTAAATTGGGAGAAGAAAATATATCATAAGTAAGAATCCTCGGTGATAAAAATTATTCATTAAAAAATATACATTTCACGTTCAGCCTCTAGTACAACTTATTCAATTTACTTACCTTCTTCAAAAGGTCTGCTATGAATTATAGAAACATGTGTTCATTTGTGTATATTTCAATGTCATCACAATTTTTCAAAATTCGTCCTTAAAAATTCTGCCCGCTTTCAAATTTAGGGTTTTTCAATTTGTTTGAATTGCACCTTTTACTAGTAAACATATATACTGAAGGATAACGTGTCATTTCAGATGTTTTCAATTAAATAACGCAAACAAACAGAATTAAGAAGGTTGGTCTCAACTCAATAAGATTACATTTATTCTACCTTTTTAGACGTAAATTGGAAATGTGAAAAATTTAATCACATAAGAGCTCCTTTTTATACTGTAGACGTGGTAGACGGAAAAATTGAGTGATTTTTCTATAGAATCGAGTTCCTGTGGTTATTGCAAAGACCAGTTATGTTCAAATATGACAATCGCTGTACGTTTCCTGTATTTTGGAAGTTGTTAACAAGAATTTCCTAGAAGGCCTCGGGAAAATCCAAAGAACGTGAAAGAAATTCAAATAAGGCCAAGGTTAATTTAGAGCATCGCATTGGTGATAGGGCCTCGGGACGGGGACACACGGTGAAGGAAGTGGAAGTGAATACATGTTATAGGTCTATACTGGCCCTTTTTTCGGAACTCACAAGAAACGTGCGAGCATTTTAAAAACGCTAAAGAGAACGTGTGTTGTTGTCGAGGAGGCAAATGTCGCCTTATTTTTTCCTAACATTTGTTTTCGTACACATATTTGCTGTTACATGTTACATCCCAATTTACCTCAACTGCGGGAATTCCTCCCCGGGGAGGAAGATCCTAGCACCATGATACCAGGGCGACTAGCGACATAAGAAATAACAAGAAAGGGGCTATTTATAGAACCATCAAGAAAAATCGACACATTGCTAATGCGATAAAATCTCGAATCAGAGTAGACGAAATTTTGGTCGTCTGGTTTTTTTTGTAGAATGTTGTTCCTTCTAGTGCTTCCCATTCCAACACCACCCTCTGGAAAGGGAGTGTTTTCAGAATATAAATAGAACCTGGGAGGAGTACACCATACACTATTGCAGTGTTGACAATCAGAGATCAGCTCCAGCTCCAGCATTCCTCAGAATAGTGGAGACTGCTGGAAGATGTAAGAGGGCAGGCGAACTTACCATCGTGGGAGTCGTAGAGATAAATAATCTTTTTCCACCCATAGAACTGGATCGTATCTATGATGGCCTGGTGATAGTCCGGTCTCATGCTGATGGCGTAGTCAAGGAAGCCTGAAGACGGTGTAAGCACCTAAGACACATATAAAGTACGCTGAGAACTGGTTCACTGATAAGGCAAAGCCCTTATTATTTTCTTACTTTCTCAGGGAACCACGGTGTCACGAATGGCATTTGGAATGTGTTACTGTACGAGTGCAACGTGTCGAAGGAGTCCGGGGAGACGGCACCCAACATCGAGTAAACTCCCCGCGAGAACTGATTACAAACTAAAAGAAGGAAATTCTTGAAAGCAGGAACTTTGAAATAGAAGACGAATGTCTTGAGGAGACATACTGAGGCGGGATAGCTTGAAGGCGTCGGCGGTATTAATCACATCTACGTAGGCCTGCAGCTCAAACCGCCGGGATGTTACATTGAGGTTGTGATTAAGCATAGCATATTTGAACGCAGACTGCACCTCGTCAGTGCCCTGCTCGAATATAGCACCTGTAGAAATGTATCCAGGTGACATGTTAACAATAGCATAGTAGGCGTACGTCCCAGTTTGGGACCTATTCTGGATCCCAAGGGTACCAGAAGCAATTAACAAGACAAAGATGCTGAAAACTTACCTAGAGGAATCTTTTCGGTCGGTAATTGCGCCGTGGTGAAAAATCCGAGAGTTGAAATGGTAATCCAAGACAAGAGCTTAATCCTGAGGAACATTTTGCATATAAAAACGAATAGTACTGAAAAAAGAGTATGCCGAGGATGGTACTATCACACTTTGATATGGAACTCACTGCTCAATGTTTTCTTCCCGAGAATCACTACAAGACACCGAACTGTAAACATATTCCTTTAAGCATGGGTACACACTTCACTTACACACCATCATTACTGCGATTCTGGAGCACGTCTAAGAATTCGCCTATTGGGCAGGTGCTCGAAACGCAGCTGGATTTGACCACAGAACGTGGGAATATGGTGCGATTTATCTTTGTGATAATTTTACACAACTAACATAATCAGATTCCATTTTAATTGAGGCCTCACTAAAGTTTGGCTACCTATATGTACTTTTTTCTAACCGGAAGTGAGTCTTACATCGCACCAACTATGTGACCATTACAGCCTGCGATCAGAGATGTACTAAAATTATCATATCACTCGGTTTATCCGAGCAGATGAGTTCTAAGAGAAATGTTCGGAAGGTGCTCCTTGAGGTGGCTCATTTGAAAGCTTCGAGGGACCAGGCTTTTGAAAGTGCGTATAAGAGAAGTGTCCCGGAGTCCTGAAGCTCTTGGCCTGCGCGAAGCCTGACAATGTGAACCTTACCCCGAAGGAGAAATGACTGTTTGCAGCTTTGAGTGAGTATAGAGTTCCTGTAGTCTTTGAGTTGTTAGTTCTCTGTTTGTTTGCCTCAGAGCGAAGCGTCTGTCGTTCCAAACGTTCGTTCGCAGGCTTCAGGACCTCATATTTTTGGGCAATCTTTAACTCAGTGATTTGCAGAAAAATCGTTAAAGTTCTAAATTTAATTAAATTCAAGACTTGGTGAAAGCTCCTAGAGAATTTTTAATAATGATGCCCTTGCCTAATATTCATCAAGTTAATGGCCTCCATCCTCGCTGGAAGGGGGCACCATATCTGGGCCTTTTATGTTTTTAATGACCATTTAACAGGCCGCACATATCAGCGTGATTGTTTCAAAAATTTATGCGCGTTTGAAGTCCTGAAGGAAGGCCTTCAGGGACGCGTTTCGGCAGTAGCAACATTTCTTCCAGGAAGTGAAACTTCTTTTAATAGGTCTTTAAAGCAAATAAGAAAGAGGTCGTTGCTTTTTGGGATCGAAACACCCGACATTATACAATTTAGGATAAAGTTCGTTTGATACCTTTTAGGACAACTTTTCATGGACAATAGGAAAAGAAAGGATACGCTTATTAAAGATATTTGTAATGTGTTCTTAAGGATAAGAACAAGATAAGAATAAACTCGATCTCAAAGAAAAGGTATAGTGACTAAATAAAATGGATCGAGTTGGGTTAGTTAAATCCATGACCTTTTGAGATTTAGCTATCCCATGCAAGGAGCAGAGAAAAGAAATAAAATCTTAGCTGGCAGGGTGAATAAAAACGATAAAAATGAATGCCTTTATCGATAAAGAGTACAAGGCCGAAAATTGAGGTCAGTACGTAAGGCATTAAGGAGTACAGCAATGTATTCTATTTTTAATGGAATAAAATCTTACCTTAATAGAAATGTCTGTAACGATTATAGCTATACGGCCTAAATGAACGTTTTTTTGGGCGGGAGGTATCCTTCTCTATCTCAATGCTCGAAGAGCATTGTTCATAAATTGTGCTAAAACCCAATTTTTCCGAACGCTGTCTTATTAGAGGTTGTTCTATTGCTTAGCCACTTCTGCAATAAATCAGCGATTTGTGAACAAATTGTGCAAAGAATAAATTAGATGCTTACTGCATATTTCTGAGCTTGTTTTTATTCTACTTTGGTAAAGTAAGTATAACGATTATTTAAATTTCCTTTAGGCTCTTTTCTCTTACAAAAGCTTATTTAAAATATTTTAGCAATTCATTTCATAAAAATCAAAATCAATATTAAAACCGATTTTATTGGTAGCTTAGGCTTATTATTTGCATTCATTGGCAAAAATTCTGCTAATAAGGCTAATTAAATGAGGTAGAGAGAGGTAGGTTGTGAGAAGCTACACCAAGTAGATAATGCATTAAACATTTTAATTGGCAAAGTTTCGGCTCACTACCTTTTACATTTTCGCACCGTAACACAAAATCATCAGCTTTTATAGATAAATTTTAGAAATTGAAAAGTTAAAATTTTATTATTTTTTCATGTCATCTTCTGCGTGCAATTTCTGGGCTGTAAATTGATCCTTTCACAAGGAGTGGCAGTATCATCAGATTCTTTTTGAGCTGTCCATTTTGATTTTCAGATCTATTTCAAGTAATAAACGACTTTTAGGACAGGTATACACACTGACGCTATGGGACGATGAAAGGAAACTGTTCTTCGGCCTCGAATATGTTTTCTTTTTTGCAAGGTTCTATTACTCGGTCAATTTTAAAAATCTTTGGATGAAACTCAAATGCTTGTGTTATAAGAAGAAATAAACCAAAATACGCATCTTGAAAAATGTGTAAATTCTTTACCGGGCGAGCTTTTCATTTACGTAAATTTTAATTGGATTAATAAATGTTACTGTAATGAGTTAGTTTAGAACTATTTAAATATTGAGGCAGAAAATTTTATGCACTATAATAGTATAGGATTTTTGAAATATTAACTATACCAGTACAGAAAATCGACACGGATGAGTGTTAGAAGTATTTTACATTTCAAAACCATGTTAAATTTCGACTATTGCAGCAGGTGTAGATTAGTAAACCTTGTTAGTTTAACATGGGTCTTTTTACACCATCAGATAGGCGATCGAGTAATTCCATAAAGGCTTAATTTAACACTTTTAGAGTACAAACTTCTAAGATTCGATTTTTAAAAATTACTACTCTTACTAATTACCACACCTCAAAGTAGCCTAAAAATTGAAATCGTTAATTTTGGTTATTCCTATTGTATGAGGGGCAATTAACACATGCAGTCGAATCTCACCATCACCAATGGAACCGTTTCACCAACGGGAGTGCTTTAATATTTCTGCAACTAATTTAATTAAAGAGACAGCAAATTTGAGCAGTTTCCCGTGCGCGGGGAGATCGGTGTGCAATTCGTATCTGCAGGAAGTGCGAAATTTTGCAGAGAGTACAATAAAATAACAAACCAAAACCCTTGAGGGTAAGTTGGCGAACCTCGCCGGGGGGGTACTTTTCCCATCGCAGAGCGCCACCTACGGTGCACGGGATGGTGAATTCACCGCTGCCGGGCGAGCACTTCCCGGGAACAACTAGAATTCCGTGCAATTTTAATTTTATCCCGGGTCCCTCATAATTCTAGATTCGTAGGTTCTTCAATTATAAACATCATCATTCATTAACGCTGTGCAATTGGCCGCGGGCGGGGGCTAGAACGGCGCGGGCGGTGCGAGAACGGGATGTATGTGCTCCTGGATTGTGGTGCTGGGGAGCCTGCGGGAACAATGCGACGTTGACTATGGCTGAGGGCTTGGGTGAGGATGCGTTCACTGTCGGCGGGGTGAGTTAGGCCCACCTCTGCAATCGTGTAAATTCATGTAAATGTAAAGCATTTAGTTGAAATTACTTTCATGGAAACAGCCCAGTCAATCCGGAAAACTTTTCGAGGCTGCTCGTACCGCTCCGAATCCGGAGCCCTGTACCACGTGTGTTGAGGTGTGCAGCATTGAATATTTATGAACGGGCGATAAATTCATTCTGTCCGTTCCCATGTCTTACCTTGTTTTATCGGTTAAAGTTTTTGCATTGTGAATATTACCTGGTATGCACATTTTGCACTTTTACGGATGTTTTATTAAATACTTTTCATTTAATTATTGCACATATTTAGGAGATTCAAAGGTAAAAATATTCAAATCTTTTCCGGAGATTTTTTAAATTATGATTTGGTTACATTACATTAGTAGATGCTATAACGTGAGTATACCAGGTGTATGCATAAGTTGTTGCCGGTTTAACAAAAAAATGGCGCCAGCAAAAAGAACGCAGGCCACTAATTTGACACAGATGCCATTTTGTTTGTCTGATATTAGACGACAAACACACAAAAGTTGAGTCCGCCAAAAACTAGCGTCTTTGTTTTATCGTACAGTGATCATGTCGAGTTTCGTACCTGAAAAAGAACATTTGCGGCACGCATTGCTTTTCTTATTTAATCAAAAGAAAAAGGCTGTTGAAAGTCATCGTTTGCTGGTAGAAACATATGGT